>SJYO01037955.1:32823643-32936379 GCA_006410555.1 Capra ibex
TTCTCCTCTCACTTTTTCAACCGAATTTCGAGTTGTAAGTCTTTTACTTCTAGTACCGTAGGCCAGGGTAGTGAAGTACCCTTTATCTACCCCTTTGTCACCTTTGTCACCGTCTGAAATAAAGACCCCCGAGTTTTTAGTGACGTCTACCACTAACGTCGGTACTTTAATTTTCTGCGAATGAGGAACCTTCCTTTCAATACTGGTTGGATCTATCGNTAATGAAACAGTTGTTTCCAGGCAGATCAGTTCCGATACCAAAAAGGTCACCAGTACATACCTACACTCTCAACCTGACACTTCTTTCGACTCGTGGCTTCTTAACTACGCAAACTTGACACCACAACCTCTTCTGAGAACTCTCAGGGAACCTGACGTTCCTCTAGGTTGGTCAGGTAAGATTTCCTCTAGTCAGGAGCCACAAGTAACCTTCCTGACTACAACTTCGACTTTGAGGTTATGAAACCGGTGGACTACGCTTCTTGACTGAGTAACCTTTTCTGGGACTACGACCCTCCCTGACCCCCGTCCTCCTCTTCCCCTGCTGTCTCCTATTCTACCGACCTACCATAGTGACTGAGCTACCTGTACTCAAACTCACTTGAGGTCCTCAACCACTACCTGTCCCTCCGGACCGTACGAGAAACCAACGTTTCTCAGCCTGTACTGACTCCCTGACTTGACTTCATTTGGATAATCACCATTGGTGGATGGTTACGTCCTCTGTATTCTCTACT
This sequence comes from Capra ibex, assembly GCA_006410555.1. Classification (NCBI taxonomy): domain Eukaryota; kingdom Metazoa; phylum Chordata; class Mammalia; order Artiodactyla; family Bovidae; genus Capra; species Capra ibex. The sequence goes on from SJYO01037955.1 coordinate 32,824,381, forward strand.
CATAAACTAGGGACCCAACCCTTCTAGGGGAACTCTTCCTTTACCGGTGGGTGACGTCATAAGAACGAACCTCTTAGAGTACCTGTCTCCTCGGGCCACCCGATACCAGGTGTCGTAACGTTTCTCAGTCTGTACTGACTTCTCTGACTCGTGCGTGTGTCGTTCTAATATGATGATCTCACGCCTCTATGTGTAAAGTTGAAGTACAGATGTCCTTCCATCCCTGAAGGGACCACCAGGTCACCAATTCTGAGACTCGACGGTTACGTCCCCCATACCCAAACTAGGGACCAGTCCCTTGATTCTGGGGTGTCCGGTATACCATACTGGTTTTTCACTTTTTTCTTTTCTTTCCATCGTCTAAATTAATCACTTATTTTTTTTTTTTTTTCCTCGTGGTTTTCCCTTGTACGGTGGAATGAGTAGAGTTCTACTTTCTTTTAAAGGTATTGCACTGACGTTTGGATTGTCAACTCCTCCATCAAAAGTTCCGTACGTGGACCTCATGAATCAAAAATTTTTTAGTCCAAACGTTTCCTGTAGTACCTCCTAAACTTTTGTGTGAGACCAGATTGTTAGTCTTATCCTCGTCACCTTCTCTCTTATTTCCCATGTTTTGCTAATTGTTTTCCTTCTCTCGATTGAGTTTCTTTTTCTCTCTAGAATCACTGTCTGACCTGTCTCCCTTCCCCTCTCCTCTGACACTTCAGGTCCCGTCGTCTACTTATTCCTTCTCTCTGTACGGTCGAGGACTGGTGATCCGACGTTCACCCGTAGTGTTCCCACTCTCTGTGACCATGAAGGATCACATCTCCCCTACGGACCCTGGATTCCTTTGGGTTGGTTCCCTCCCTCCGTTTTGGTGTCTCTTGTCCTACGTTGCTGAGGGAGACCCCTAGGGTCCGGGCCTTTTGTTACTCTCTACACTAAATACTGGACGTCTACTTCGCGAACTCGTTATGCTGAACTTGTCGATAAGGTTCTCTCTAGTCTCATACAGACCTGTCTAAGTTTCCACTCCCCACTTCTTCTGGTCCTTCTTAATTTTTTTTTTTTTTTTTGTGGGACCCATTTAAAATTTCCCTGTTTCTAAACAAAAAACCTTGGGCTGTTATCACCGGACCTTTTATTTACTTTAGTCCTGCTGTTTGTTCGCTTGTCCGTGCGGTTTTCCCTCCGTCCGTCCTACCATCATTCGGTCTTGAACTGCGACCAGTAAAGGACCCACCTTAGTCGGTGGAGTCTCCACCTCCACCAGTCCTGCGTGATCTTGTTACGTATGAAATCAGTTGCCTTCGGCGTGACTAAGGTAGCGAAAGTGTTACTACCCGACGCATGCTGTCTTGGATGTTATCATAAAATCTTTTTTAGGTTCAGTCTTCCGTTTCCTTTCCAATTTTTCCGTGTGTCTAGTCGTTCGTCCCGGTACTTTCTTCTTTCCGTAGAAACTATCTTTCTTCTTTCCAATTTGTCTTTGAATTCACTTAGAAAGGGTTTCCTCCCCTTACACTGGGTGACCTCCGCATAGATTAATGACGGACCGGGGGTTTGTCTCATCTTCCGTCACAACGAGCTGGGGACCTTATAAGTTTTGAACTCCTTTGTCTTTAGAGTTCGTCGTCCACCTTCTCCATAATCGGAAATAGTCGAGTGCTCCTGTCTTCGGAGTCCTAGTGACTATCGTCCAGACCAAGTACGTAGACGTCTCAAAAAGGTCGACTCATTCAACCCCGCTTCTCTGTGTGGACGTCCGATTCGTGAAACTACGGTTTTCCGTCACCTCTACCTTTTCCCTTGGGTCCTGACTTTTATGACCGAGGACTCTTGACCCTCGAGACGGTCTCTGTGTCAAGTGTATGGGTCACGTGATATAATCCCTCTGGATGCACAAGTAGAGTTCCACATTTACGTCTCGTTCTTCGAAACCTTAAATTTTCTTTCCGTGAAATTTATCCTGGTCCAACTAAAAAGGGGTGAGTCTAACTCTCCATCTAAGGACGGACACCCAAATTCAAGTACCAGTTTCTGAGGTTTGTCGACGATATCTGACTAACCGTAGAAAAATTCTTTTCGGTTCTTATAAAATGAACGATAATGACTCAGACACGATATCGGGACCCTCTGTCAAGAGGTACCAGAGAGGGTAAAGAGACACCGAGCACTTGTCTAATGGACGGAGGACTCTTTAGACGTACGATCAGTTCTTCGTTGTCAGTCTTGGCCAGTACCTTCATGTCTGACCAAGGTTTAACCTTTCCTCATGTTCCGACATACAACAGTGGGACAATTAAATTGAATATATGTCTCATGTACTACACTTTACGGTCCGACTTACTTCGTGTTTGACCTTAGTTCTAACGACCCTCTTTATAGTTATTGGAGTCTATACGTCTACTGCAGTAGGAATACCGTCTTTCACTTCTCCTTGATTTCTCGGAGAACTACTTTCGTTTTCTCTTCCTGTCACTTTTTCGACCGAAGTTTGAGTTGTAAGTTTTTGACTTCTAGTGCCGTACGTCAGGGTGGTGAAGTACCGTTTATCTACCCCTTTGTTGCTTTTGGTACTGTCTGAAATAAAAGAACCCGAGGTTTTAGTGACGTCTACCACTGACGTCGGTACTTTAATTTTCTGTGAACGAGGAACCTTTTTTTCGATACTAGTTGCATCTGTCATATAATTCTTCGTCTCTGTAATGAGACGGTTCTTTCCAGACAGATCAGTTTCGATACCAAAAAGGTCATCAGTACATACCTACACTCTCAATCTGGTATTTCTTTCGACTCACGGTTTCTTAACTACGAAAACCTGACACCACAACCTTATCTGAGAACTCTCAGGGAACTTGACGTTCCTCTAGTTTGGTCAGTTAGGAGTTCCTTTAGTTGGGACTTATAAGTAACCTTCCTGACTACGATTTCGAAGTTATGAAACCGGTGGACTACGCTTCTTGACTGAGTGACCTTTTCTGGGACTACGACCCATTCTGACTTCCGTCCTCCTCTTCCCCTGCTATCTCCTACTCTGTCAGCCTACCGTAGTGGTTGCGTTACCTGTACTCAAATTCGTTCGAAGCCCCCAACCACCACGTGACCCTTCGGACCACACGACGTCAGGTACCCCAGTGTTTCTCAGCCTATACTGAATCGGTTACTTGTCGTTGTTGTTAACCAGGTAAATGAGAAACAAGTAAATGTAAAGTGATTTTTTAGCTCATGTGTTCTCTGTACGATAACTTGTTTAAGTTGAAAGAACCTCGACTGTCTCGGTATAAACAAGGTCACCTTTTGTCGGGTCAGACGTGTACGACTTGTCTTGGTAGAGACAGGAGTGGTGTGTCGAAGTTCTTAGAGTAAAAACCCCTGAAAGGTCCACCAGGTCACCAATTCTGAGGTACGACGTTACGTCCTCCGTGTCCAAGTTAGGGACCTACCCCTTGTTTCTAGGGTATACGGTGAGGCATACCGGTTTTTTTTTTTTTTCTGAGTAAAAAAATTCCACCTTGTTTTATTCTTTGACCTCACTAGTTTCCCCCCAGAAATTCATGAAACAAAAAAATTGAGTTTTCCAGTTCATTCAAATTCAAACCTACAATTAATAAAATCTAAAATTGTTGAAACCTAATACTGAACGTTCTCGAGAATTAAATAACCATAAAATTAATAAACTTATAGTAATAATATAACTGTAAAATAGAGTAACATCTTGGAGACTTTTCACCGTGACCTACTGCACCGATCTTTATTAAAACCTACTCTTTCTCGCAGTTCTTACTCAAAATAGAAGACCGTTTAAAATCAGAAGACCTCCACCCCCCGCTTGGTAGTGATGGGTACTCTGTCCGGGGGACCCAGGTTTGATTTTCAACTCCTGAAGTCTTTACAGGATATTGACGACAGGTTTCGTAAATGTTCCAGAGGACTTGTGTGGTACTGATTATGTTACGAATTGAAGATTCACAGTAAACAGAAAGAGTCGATTGAGAACTTCGGAATGTTTGCTCCGTACTTTTCGTGTCGAAAGTAGAGGTTGATAAATGTAACTCGTTCATGTACACTAAGGTCCCTTTTGACGTCCTCCTTGACCGACGTGGGTCAAGTACGGTACAAAAATGACAGGGGTTGTGAACTTTTTTTTATTATTAGACGTCTACACTGTCTTCTGCGGGTTCGAGGTTTAGGGACCCTCCGGCACAACCGAGTAGGGGACCCAGTCATAGATGTCTGTCCCCTAGCACCACTAAAGAGAAAGTACGGAGTCAGTGTGATTCGAATAAAAATCCGACGGTCTCCTTCGAGTAAAAGGTTTAGAGACCCCGTCTACAAACTCACTGGTTTCCTCTTGGTCTACCGGCAGTCTCTCCGGTCACGACCCTTACTTATTGGTAAGTCTTTTTTTTTCCTAGCCTTGTTGTTATTTAGTCGGTTTTCCTCGTTCCTCGGACGCTCGACTGACGGCTTTAATTTTGTGTTTAGAGGGCGAAGTGATCCGAGCGACGAAAGGTTGTTTCTCTGATTGAGTCCTGACTTCTCTTTTTGTCATTTTAACCTTATGTCTCGACGGGGGGGTGAGGGTGGGGGTACGAGACCAGATACGCCTCCTCACAGTCTACGTCGACCCCCTCTTTGTCGTCGACTACATTTGGCTCCGCGAGTCCGACGCCGAGGCGTTTACTTTATTATAACAGGAACAAGATAGACTCAGGTAAAGGGCAAAGGAGGGTAAATAGTAGGAGTTTGTTACACTTGCCCGAATTGTACGAAGTAACCACTAATGAACCCACTAAGAATACGTGTATTTAATTCAGCTAGAGTACCAGGAAAATCTTTCCACTCCGTTTCTTTAGTGGGAATTCCCGTGTCTTTACAGTAGTCAATAACCGGGGAGGGTACCACCCAAACAGACACAGTGAAAGGGTTCCTCTCCTGTCACAGAAGGTCCTTGAGAGTCAAGTAGTCTTTATCTGCGCCTACGTTCTTCCTCTTAGACGTGTACAGGGAGGAACCATAGCCAAAGTTTAACCCGTTCCGCCTAGGTCTGTAAGAGATGTTTCGTCCCTCGGGAGTGAGAGAGGCACAGGGGTACTGGATGACTCTTATGACCCCAGACGTCGAGAAGAAACCCAAACACCCGACCGCTTACTCCCGTCTGGGGACCTAGTAAAGAGTGGTCCTCGACGGGAGTCTGTGTAGAGACCCTCGACGTCTTATGGAATAGGAGTTGAGGTGTTACGATTTTACCTTCAACACACACACATACATCCTTTTGGAGTTCTCTGTGTTTTTCATCTACCCCTTCTCGATAGTTTTGTCTTTCCGGATTCTTCATTTGTCCTTCTGACCGTCCTTTCTTTTAGTCTCTACTTGATAGACTTCACGGGATTACGCTGACGACTCAGTTTAGGTTAAGTCGTCATTGTCATTTGTGCGGTCTCAAGAGGTTGCGGAACAAAGACACGTGTGTAAAATCTCCTTCAGAATGTACTAGGATACCGAATAACAGTATCTTTTTCGGACAAAATTGACCTGTACGGAAAATCCGTTCAAAATCTATTTGTCATTGACCAGTACGACCCCTGTGACGCCACTCCAAAACCAGACGACAGTTCCAGGTCCGTCGTAGGATTCCAGAAGACGACGCAGAAGGTCAACTTACGCTCGATATAAGGCTCCAAGAATAGGAGGTCTTCACCGTGACTCAAATACGACTAAGCTACTCCATACTAAGATTCCCGTATATAAAGAACTTCTTACCCTGACCGTTCGACTCTGTCTAAGATACCTCGGGTGTACCCCTCGTCATTGTCCTCTCCGCTAGGACTCGAGTGTGTGGTAGAGGGTATCGACCCCAGCCGAGGGTATCGACCCCAGCCGCTCGACGACGAGCCCCCGGTCTAGACTGGGGTGTGGACAAAAACATTTCAAAATGACCTTGTGTCAGTATGGGTAATCAAGCGAATAACGGATGACACCGAAAACGTGGTGTTTCCGTCTCCACTTACCGACGTTACCCTTGCCAAACCGGTCGGTTTCGGAGTCTATAAATACTACACCAAAAATGTTGACGACTGGCGAGTAGATATCCTTATTGAGTATGGGATCGGGATAGGTGACGGGGTGAAAGTAGGGATAGACTTCAGTGACCCTTGTTTGACCTCTTAAAAAACCTTCGTCGAAATACTCGACTTCTCTCTCATGACTGTTCGTCTCCGTAAAATTCCTTCGACGATGACCTCGGATCCGAATGACCAGATGATACCATAAAAGATTTTGTAGAAACAGTAGGTACGAAAGTACCAAAATAGAAATTTAAAGTAAAATCCTGAAGGGACCATCAAGTCGTCAATTCTTAAGAAGCGGACGGTTAAGTCCCCTGTATACAAGCTAGGAACCCGTCCCTACTAAAGTGTATGACGTCTCGTTGATTCGAACACTCGACGTCGATGACCCGGACACACGGGACCCCGGACACTAGGCGTTGTTCTCTCCGGTGGTGCTACTCTTCGGGTAGATGACGTCGATCTCTCAGCGAGGGCGAACGGCGTGGATCTCTTTCGGACGTGTCTCGTCGCGCCCGGGTCGTGTCGGTTTCTATTTGCTTACTTTATGTAAAAGGTACTTAAAGTGAAATTTTAATAAGACTATTCTTTGAAATAGACTTCAGTGTTTTTAAGAGAAAAGTTTTACGTGTATGAAACGTTCACAGTGACCCGGTGTTTAGCTTGACCAAACTAGTATAATGTGACAATTGTAAAAACTATAGTAAAACCCATTCTCGTGCATAGTGAGGAACCCTTGATCTACGTCTTTGTCACCTTTGTCACAGTCTGAAATAAAAAACCCCGAGGTTTTAGTGACGTCTAACCCTGACGTCGGTACTTTACTTTTCTGCGAATGAGGAACCTTCTTTTCAATACTGGTTGGATCTATCGTATAAGTTTTCGTCTCTGTAATGAAAGGGCTGATTCCAGACAGATCAGTTCCGATACCAAAAAGGACACCAGTACATACCTGTACTCTCAACCTGACACTTCTTCCGACTCGCGGCTTCTTAACTACGAAAACTTGACACCACAACCTCTTCTGAGAACTCTCAGGGAACCTGACGTTCCTCTAGGTTCGTCAAGTAAGCCTTCCTCTAGTCGAGACCCTAAAGAAACCTTCCTTACTACGATTTCGACTTCGAGGTCATGAAACCGGTGGAGTACACTTCTCAACTGAGTAACCTTTTCTGAGACTACGACCCTCCCTAACCCCCGTCCTCCTCTTCCCCTGTTGTCTCCTACTCTACCGACCTACCGTAGTGCCTGAGCTACCTGTACTTAGACTCACTTGAGGCCCTCTACCACTACCTATCCCTCCGGACCGCACGACGCTAAGTACCCCAGCGTTTCTCAGCCTGTGCTGACTCACTGATTTGACTTGACTTGACTTGACTTCTCGTGCATAACGAATGAATGACTAAACGTTCTTTATCCTTCCCAAAACAAGAACAAAACCAGAGACAACCACTACCGCCACCCTTTTCCCCACTTTTACCGGACCTCTTCTTTTCTCCTCTCCGAAGAACCTTCCCACGTTGGACAATCCCCTGTCTCCTTTGTCACCCATGGAGTCACGTCCCAAATCTTATCTTTACCCCTGTGACCCGAGGTCCTTTGGACCGTTCTGTCCCAGGCCGGTCCCTCCTGCTCGTCTACTGTTCTCCGACCCTTCAAGTTTCCGTTTGTTTTAGTCCTGAAGGGAGGAGCACCAGGTCACCAATTCTTAGACGGAAGGTTACGTCCCCTACGCCCAAGTTAGGGACCAGCCCCTTGATTCTAGGGTGTACGGTTCCCCTTTGATTCGGGCGTGTGGAGTTGATCTCTTCGGGAACACACGATGTTAACCTCTTTCGGACGTGCGGAATTGATGACTCTAGTCCACGAGATCTCAGACATGAGGCGCTGTTCTCTCCGGTGTACGACGTTATTCCTCGGACACGTGGCGTCGCTGTGACGTCACTTTTGGGTCGTGTTGGTATTGTTGTCGTTGTTAGACTTTCCATTTGTTTTAGAGTGAACTTTATGACAAATCCTGGTGGGGACGAAAGTCCCTTTCCTTTTTTTTTGTCCTCTCCCCCTTCCTTTGAGGGAAGAACAACCATTGGTTCCTCGAAACGGACGTCTCGGGTCGCGACAGACGACCGACCGGAACGATGGAAGGAGGTGACTGGTCAGTGACGAAGGACGGAAAGTAGCAGCACCGGTGCTGGGGAAGTCAGGTCCGAGACGACTACAGAGACACCTCGATATCGTTTCTGGAGACGGAGGTAGACGGAACGAAGTCTGGTCGAGGAGGAGATGGAGTGACGGACTCCTTGGGGTTTTGTTTTTGAGATTGGGATCGTGAGTTGAAATTTTGGTAGTTACTCTTATATTGAACATTTTACTCAGTATCGAAAAATCACACCTTGATTTTCGTACCCGACTTGTAAACGTGAATTGACTACTTGACAACTAGGGACTTGTTCGAAATTTTAGAGGATAAACACCTGGTGACATGTACAGTAAAAAGGTGAGGTCCTACAGTGGGTGCGGACCTCCACAAGGACACTTTTAGGATACCTCAAACGGTTTATAGTGGGGTAGGTGACTCGGGAGGGGTTGGAGACCTACCTTACCCTGTAAGAAGAAGGTCCAGTCATAACGTATACCGAGGATTTCTAAATAATGTGTCTCCACCACTTATATTTATCTTTATCTTTATTGATTTTATGTAATACCCTATATACATTGTTTATGACACTCTCTCCTTCTGACTGCCGATGGAGAACCATAAGGGGTTTTGTGGGTCGTGTCGTGAGTCGTACATCCACCATTACAGTTCGACCAAGTCAGGTCACGACCGACCATGATACTGCCCCTACGGACACTCGGATGTAATAGTTGAAGACTCCACACACCACAGTCACCCTTCTGAGAATCCTTCTTAATCGCTACAGACGAGATCCTCGACTTCTCCCCCAAACACCATGGTCCGTCCGATACATAGACGGTGTCGATCAAATTTTCTATTAAGGTGGTTATAAATAATAAACACAAAGACCCCCTTTATTTAAACTTATAGTCGAAATGGTTGTGTAAAATCTTTTGTAGAGGGGGAAATATTTCGTCCTCCACAGAAGACTAAAAATTCAAGGTCTTACACTCTTTGTCTGTTTACCTTAACCGTTAGTCTCTTTCGTGTCTACTGTCCTGCGATCTCCCTAATCCTTTCCGAGACTCCTTCCTCCCGACGTCTTAGAGTTACCAGTTCTCATCTTCCTTCGTATAGAGTTCCCTTCCTCATCTCCTTCTTCGTCTTTCCTCCCCGTAAAAAAAAAAAAAGGACGTTTGTGGTAAGTACCTCGATTTAGTCATGAATGCATTTTTCGATCCGTTCGTTTTCGTTCGTTTGTCGTTTGTTTTTCGGTCCGTTCGTTTGTACCATTGTTATCCTCCGCCCACCCCTCTTAAGATAAGTAAAATTTATCGAGACGAAGAAACTCTTTAAAGACGGGACCTAAGGTCCCTCCTTGAAGACTAGAGAGTGTAAAACGAAACATAAATAAAGGTCCGAAACATGATAGTACAAAGTATGTTACACTACTTTTTTACCTTTTTTTTGTGTTTGTTTGGTCAAGATTTAGAAGGTGAAGAGTATTTCAGAAGTTCAGTCTACACAAAAGAAAGATCGTATGTTACGCATAAACAGATTAAATAGATACAGTTTCGCTAAAGGGACGTTTTCTGGGTCGTGCCATTGACCTTAACTTTGATTCACCTCTATAAGACGAAGAGAATTCTCTCACTCTTAGACACATAGTCGTCGTAGAGGTACATTTTAGAGTTTTCCGTGTATGTAGAGTGTCTAAAGACAATGGAATTTCCGAGTCGTTTCGAGTATTTGTTCATTCTACATAATAGATTCTATATACCATGTGTTTATCCAGTGTAGTAGGACAAAAAGGGGGACACATTGACGGTAGTAAAACAGATAAAGTCAAAGTAAAGAGTTGACGGTCAAAGGAAGTTAGAATTATACAAGATGAAATGTAAAATTACACGTCTGGTGTCTACATTTGAGGGTCACCTGTATGTTTTGATTTAATGATTCCTACTATAAAGATTCTCCTTTTAAGTATTACTCCCTGTCGCGATTTTATGGTAAAACCTTATGGAATTGTTTATGGGTTTTTGACCTTGGTTGAATGGGTTTTACTATTTCAGTGAAGGACTGGGGATGTCACAATAAAAGTATTTTCTTTAATTAAAATCCCGTTTCTTTGAAATAATGTACGAGATCATTAGGTATAAAATAAAGGTGACTTTAAACTTCCTTAAAAAGGTTTAGGTTTCTGTTATTATTTCACCTGACGTATGATTCCCCTAAAGAAATTACACATAAAGTATGCCGAGGTGCGACACTACAGTTGGAAATATATGTCTAACACATCGGTAGTCCGTGAGGGTTGTATCTAAGTATTTAATATTGAGATACGATGATATGATTACATATGTATGTGAAATTTTGTGTATTGTTAGATTTTTCTCTATTTTGGATATGTTGAAGAAGGGTGTGAGGTTCCCCTGGTAGACCGAGGAGGGAGGTCGAGGACGGTTGGGACGGGAAGTTGATGAGACTTCTGGGAAAGCGATACTCCGACGTCTCTTTATCTCTCCACCTCGCTTTAGCACAGGCTGAGAACGCTAGGATAGTTGACGTCGGGCGGTCCGAGGAGACAGGTACCCTAAGAGGTCCGTTCTTATGACCTCATCCAACGGTAAAGGAAAAGATCCCCTTGAAGGGTTGGGTCCTTGACTTGGGTCCAGAGGACGTAACGTCCATCTACGAATTGGCTGACTCGATGCACCCTTCGGGGTTTCGATCAGTTTCAGCAAGTCAACACAGGCTGAGAAACACTGTGGTGCCTAATATGTCAGGTACCTTAAGAGATCCGGTCTTATGATCTCACCCATCGGAAAGGGAAGAGGTCCCCTAGAAGGGTTGGGTCCCTAACTTGGGTACAGAGGACGTAACGTCCACCTAAGAAATGGACGACTCGGTGTTCTCTTCGGTCCAACTCCGACACCTGATGTTATAAACGAACGAAAAAAAAAAAAAACCGACGTAGAACTCTATACGCCTTAAAGGGACTAGTCCCTAGTTTGGGTGCGGGGGACGTAACCTTCGTACCTCAGAATTGGTGATCTGATGACCCCTTCAGGTTATAAACGAAATGATATGTCTGAACCCGACAAATGAAGGAACTCTTGACGTTTAACGAATCTACTTTTGTGTCGTGTTTCGGTCCATTGTTCAACCTTGTCCGGGGTCTTTTACACGGTACCCTTATTCGGATTGAGTTTGAAGTCGTCAAAAGACCCATTACGTAGGTCCGGTTCGTTAATAAGAATAAAGGTGAGGGGGGTGGATAAGTCTATTAGTGAAGTAGAGGAATTCATCCTTTGGTTTGGTTTGTTTTTGGTGGGGACTTAATTTTAGAATAAAAGAATCTGGTCGCTAGGAACGTCGGAACAGACAGAGTACAACGAGACCTCTAAGGTTTCTGGTGTTACTCGAAGTGTGACGGAAAACTTGTACCGCACCGGATTCGGTGGATTTAACAACGAATTCCCTCTAGATCCACGTGACTCTAGACGAGGAATCCGTTCAGATTCCGAGACTCCCCTTCCTCTCCCAGACAAATGTCGAACCCTGTCACCTCTCTTTTTATGTGTTGAGCCCCCTTAATACCTAGTCTTCCTCAAGGACGGACGAACCCCGACCAGTACCCTTGTTAGGTCGAGGACGTTATTGGTGTGGTCAGATGTAGGGTCCTTGGCCACAGACGTTTCCGCGGTTCTCGGTTCTACGTGTCCGGTTCCGAGACAAGTGTTTCGTAGGTCACACGCGAGTCCCTAGACACGAAGGTTCAGAGGGTGTTCGTCGTGTTGGCGGTGTCGAAGAAAGAGACGTAGAGTTTGACGTCCTTCCTGCCTCCGTCGTCCCTTGGAGTTTCGAGGAGAATAGAGTTCCGGTCCGTGTCTAGCCATGGACCCGGAGTAGGTCGGGGGTCGGTCCTCGAAGAATCCTCGGGACGGTGCAACCCCGTACGGACTTTTAACGATATACGGGTTGTTTCCACGACTTCAAGGTTATGAAACCGATGGACTATACTTCTCGGTTGAGTAACCTTTTCTGGGACTAAGGCCCTTTCTGACTCCCGTCCTCCTCTTCCCCCGTTGTCTTCTATTCTACCAACCTACCGGTAGTGACTGAGTTACCTGTACTCAAACTCGTTTGAGACCCTTTATCACTTCCTGTCCCTTCGGACCACACGACGTCAGATACTCCAGTATTTCTCGTCTGTGCTGACTCGTTGACTTGTCATTATTGTTGTTTCCACACGCCGGTGTGACCGACGAAAGATGTTTCCAAACGAAAAGTTTTAGACCCATTCGTAGTCTTAGTGGGCCCTTCGAAGACTTTTGTCTGGGGTGAGTCTAGACGGTTTGTCCGAAAGGTGCCACCCTGGACCCCTGTCTAGTCGGATTTGACGTGGGAGGGACCCGTAAAATTGTAGGTGAGCTCGTGCCTCTAGGGACTCATGTAAATACGATGTGTGTCGAGAAGGGAAGGACACAAACACTTCACGCAAGTGGAAAAGCCCGGAAAGATGAAAAGGGAGCAACGACGGAACCGACATTGTACTGCACAGGTCACCCTGTCGAAACGAAGGTCGCCTCGAGTCGCCAGAAGAGAGAGTGGTACTTAAAGATCGGATATTTTGTGGTTCATCTCTCGTCGGTGGGGGTTCCTAGGACCGCCGAGACTGTGAAATGTACGGACCCATGGTCTTCGACGTAGAAACTCAAGGCACGAAAGAAGGGACCCCGGAAAGACCGATCAGAAAGGGGACCGTAAGGTGGTGAAATGGGTGAGGGACCCCTGTCCGCTAGAAAATACCACCAACCAAACAAATTTCAAGGGAAAAGATTTAAGAGAAGGATCGACGATCGTCGGAAGGTTCGAATTGGTTTGTCTTTTACTCTTTAGATGAATCAACAATCCCGAAAGGACCACTTAGTCGACCATTTCTTAGACGGACGTTTCGCCCTCTGTACCCAAGTTGGGGACTCAACCCTTCTAAGGGACCTCTTCCCTTACCGATGGGTGAGGTCGTAAGACCGGACCTCTTAAGACACCTGAGATATCAGGTACCCGAGCGTTTCTCAGTCTGTACTGACTCACTGAAAGTGTATGTGTGAGTCAACAATTACTCCACCAAGGTCTCTATAGGATGAAATTCCTTTCCCTGTAACAAGAGGGTTACGATATGAACCTTTTGTTAAAGACATAGTGACTATAAACATAGGGTCTACCTTTGAGGGTATTCCCTCTCTCCGTTTGTGTTTGTCATTTACGGATGATCCATGGTTCAGATAAATTTTAAGTACCACACGACCCGTCCTACCCGTTCAGTTGTCTTCCATTGGTTCAGAATACCACTCCTCATACATCGTCGTAATTCCTTCCTCTCTCCCCTTTTTGGTAGGTGGTCAGACGGGTGGACAGGTTTGTGGGTAGGCATTATGCTTGACTCAGTTGACACTTATTTGGACTGTACTCGGGATAAGGCACCTAGGAGGTGAGTACCCTCTCTTACCATAATTTGCTCGTCAGAGTACGTATGTATGCAGAAAGGTTAGACGCTATTCCCAGTACTTCCTTTTATATCGTACATAATGTCCGTACTTCCTGTACACGTAGGTCCTTTTGAAGGACCTCCTCCGCTCAGGACTTCAATCTATTCATCTGTCACCGTCGGATTCCTCTTCCGCTCTTCCTCTGCAAGGACTGGGTCCCCGTCTGTCTCCTGAAGAGACTCGTCACCGACGATGACGGGACACGAGTTCCCTGCACTCTGAGTCGTGGTCTCGGGTGACGACTGGTAGACTCGTCGGACAGATTTTTGGGAAGTAGAGTTCCGAAATCGTTTTTTGTCAACGAGGGGAATGTTTTTCGAGTCCCTGTACCGACTAAGGACAACCACACACCGTCTTCAGTTGTGTCATATGGTTAATAGGAAGTTAATTTTTATTTGTTCAAAATCTTTTTCCATGGGGGGGGTGGGGGCGGGTTATTTTTCGAGTTCCTCGGGACTCGGTCACAGAGAACAGTAATTATCAAAGTGAGACACTTCTGGACATAAAAGTCCGTCTGGGACCAAGGAGGGACGAAATTATGATTAACGTTCGAATGTGTGTGACGAGTGACAGGGAACGTAATCGGAGGTTCAAACTAAGGGGTCTTACCAGATCGAGTCCGGGGTTTGTAGTCCGTCGGGGTGAAAGACTGAGGTTGTCCTCACCGTGAGAGTGTGTGAAGTCACTCTCGGGAGTCGCGGGCCCCTTTGTAAGTTCTCGGTTAAATAGTTAGTGAGTTACGTTTATTTTGGGTTGTCGCAGAGAGGAAAAAGAGGTATATATCTAATTATATAATAATATAAATATATATATATCGGGGGGGAGGAGGGGTTCCTACGACGAAAAAGGTTTTCTGACACTAAGTCAAAGAGTGTGGAGTCCCGATTCGGTAGTTGTTTGTTTCTTAATTTGTGGGCGTAGTCTGAATGTCTTGGCATTCTAGGTGAAACCGAGCAGAAAGGAAAACTCTCTGCTTGAGGAAATAAGGAAGGAATTGGAATTATTTGGGTTTCCAAGAGGTTCTAAAAGGTTTGGCCCCTAAGGTTTTTACAATCTTGACTAAGGGTAGTACGGTTTCCTTCGGCCTATGTCCAGACGACTAACTACACGATTTGTTTAGAAGGATCGTCTCGAGACTGTTAACGTCTAAACCGTCGTTGTTAGTAATGAAGGTAAAAGTAAAAACAAACAAAACAAACAAAAACAGGGTTAGTGAATTTTCCTCCATAGTGAGTAAGGTGTGTGACAATACAATTTTGGGAAAAAGATGAGAAGTAAAATTTTTATCGGTGAGAGAGTCTTCCGGTCTATGTATAAAAAGGAATTTTTAGAATAAAATTTTTTCTACTTGACCTACGTTTGATAATATATATCTTACCTGTTTTTCGTTTAAAGATGACATTTCGTGTTCTTTGATATAAGTTATAGGACACTATTTGGTATTACCTTTTCTTATACTTTTTATATACATATTGACTGAAAACGACATTTCGTCTTTAATTATGTTGTAACATTTAGTTGATGTACTTTCACAATCAGTGAGTCAGTACAGACTGAGAAACGCTAGGGTACCTGACATCGCGAGGTCCGAGGAGACACGTACCCTAAGGGGTCCGTTCTTATGACCTCACCCAACGGTACGGGAGGAGATCCTTACTCCATATGGACTGAAGTTTTCAAATATTTAAATTTATAAAAGAAGGAGGAGAGTTTCTCTGACCCGAAGGGAGCACCGAGTCTGCCATTTCTTAGACGGGCGTTACACCCTCTGGACCCAAGCTGGGGACCCTACCCTTCTAGGGGACCCTACCCTTCTGGGGGTTTCTGTGCACATCGTTGTTTATTAATCTTTTGTCGTCTACGATTTACCGTCCCCTTACCTCTCATCGTCCAAACCCTCACACGGTCCCTCCCAACATACACACGTGTACACAACACAACACAACACAACACAACACACACACACACAACTCCAGACGGTCCTCGTGTCTGTCTTCCTTTCCTTCGTGTCCGCCCGACCTGGACTACCGAAGTGCAATCCGTCAACACTAAAAATTCAGTCGCACTGACTCTGTGGAACTTCCTGAAATTTCGCTCACTGTACCAGTCGGAGAGTAAATTTTTGACGGTAACAGTCCGTCTTCTGTTTCACCTCTTCCGTCTGAACTCTTTCTCACTGGCTGACCCACCTAGTCCTGGTGTCAATCATGGCCCCTCCCCTGATTTGAACCGATAAAGACTCTAGTTGGACCGCCAAAAATTCTAGTCTACACCACCTCCCTCCCCTCCCTCTTGGGGGAGTTGCTTCAGTCTGGGGTGACTCTACCACTGTTCATACGTTTACTGACACCCTAAAGTGACAGGGTAGGGTCAAGAGAAAAACGACGGAAATGAGGAGTGTGAACTATGAGTGGTATACCAAGATAAGATTCGTACGTATACCGAGATAAGATTCGTACCGATCTCGAAAAACTTCCCTTTTAGAGTACCGACAAATAACGTCGGTACTTTTTATCTAGTGTCCCCACGAGTCCCGTCTGGGACTCGCAAACATAATGTAAACGAGGCAAATTCACGAACCCCGTAGGTGTGAATCTCCACGTCCTTCTAAGTTTCAGTCTCAGCTTGAACCGTCGTCCAAAGTAGTAGTAGTAGTCCCTTCATTTTCCGAAACACTGAATCAACTAATTTTGTCATGGTTCAAAGAAAGTAGATTCACCAAGTGGCCACAAATTCCTAGTATTTTGTTTCTCAGAACCTAATATTTGTATTTTGATTTTTTATTAATAAAGGAGGGGGATGGGGCGGGGAGTCCTCGAGTCGTGGAACTCTTCCGGGTCGTCCTCTAAGACCCGTCTGACACTTCGACCCTTTTACAGTACACGAACGAAGGACCGGGACGTCCTCCGACAGAGTATGGGTCCAGTAGACCGAACTTTGGTCTCGAGTTCCCTCACCGACTGTCTACCACCCGCAAGTCCGTTCCTACTGTTCGGTCCCTTCTTCCGACCACAGCGAAGAGACACTACAAAACACTCCCCACACCTACCTTCCACTCCACTCCACTCCCAACAGACCTCGTGTCTCTTCCGTCTTGATTGTTAGTTCCTTCCAGTCACGGCCAAAGAGGTGGCTGCTATTCCCCAAGCTCTAAACATACACGCTCAACCTCCACTGTACTACCTCTTTCGACGTGGGTCTTCATGTCGAGACTTTATGCACATGAACACCCCCTGATGAAGAGTCAGTAGACAAAGAAGAATTTTCGTTGGATTTCAAAGGGTTTATTTCACACAATTCTCTCTTGTGTAACTTTCAGGAAACCGTTTTGACGTCATTGTTCGTATGTGTTGTTTATATATGTTGTTCTACACTAATTAAACATTTGAAAATTCTATTACAATAACCGTTACTGTCCGGGGTCCGTGACGATCTTTACATTTGATCGTATTGGAGAGACCTCGTTTGAAAATTGATGCGTTAAGACGACGATGTTCGGTAACGTCGTTCCTTCTTTTCCTCTTTACACGTCTCCCGATGTACCTGTTAGTACAAGGTGCTTCTTAAGAAACACTAAAAATTTTTATTTTATGTGTACATTATCTACATTTACCTTAAAAACCATCTTTTAATCGTTTTATTTAATACCGTATAGGTACAGTATTTTATAATCGGTAATATTTAGTACAAAATCCCCTCTACAAATACTAATATAGTAATTCTGGTATCGTTCGGAAGTATTCAACAATTATATTGCAGTTAATTTTTATATATACACGAATTCTTTTTTTAGTTGAACTTTTCGTATCGTTTTACAATTTAGGATGATAGAAAGTGATCATGCTAACACCCACTAAACATAAAATAAACACTCCAAAAGAACCCCTACCCCCCCTGGTTTTTGGTGAATATATCGTCTTTGTAATGTGAACTTTAATCTTGTTGAGTAAATTGAGTATTAAATTTAATAGTCAATATAAATATGTATATATAATGTAATTAACAATAGATCAACGATTCAGCGCTGAGAAAACATTGGGGTACCTGACGTCGGGTGGTCCGAGGAGACAGGTATCCTAATAAAGTCGTTCTTATGACCTCACCCAACGGTAAAGGTAGAGGTCCCCTAGAAGGACTGGGTCTCTAGCTTGGACGTAGAGAACGAACCGTCCGTCTAAGAAATGATGACTCGGTGGTCCCTTCAGATATAATGTATTTATGTAAATATTTTTCGTGATATTAAATATTTTGATTTTATTCAGGTTCAATATTAAATTTATTTGCATATATTGTACATTATGTAAATTATATACAGTACCGATTACAAATCTCGTCATAAATCACATTTTTTAAAAATCTGTTTATTAAGGAACCTAAAAAGCCGTTCTCTAATACTTAATACTTTAAAATTTTGTACACTAATATTGGAGAGGTGTCTGATAACCCGGTGTATGAACGGGACCGGGAATAGTCTCCTCCACACCCACACAACGTCTGAAAAGGAGAGAGATGTAGGACTCGAATAAGCTGAGAGGTGACTCTCGACC
Organism: Capra ibex; assembly: GCA_006410555.1. Classification (NCBI taxonomy): domain Eukaryota; kingdom Metazoa; phylum Chordata; class Mammalia; order Artiodactyla; family Bovidae; genus Capra; species Capra ibex. The sequence continues at coordinate 32,842,655 of SJYO01037955.1, forward strand.
GACTCAACTCGTCCCGCCACCCTAGCTCGGGAGGTCTGACACCCGTACACTCCCCTTTTTGGCACCCGACCTCTCGGTACAGACCAATCTTTCCACCCTGACCGTCTCAGTCCGACCTCAACTTGTCAAATGACCGACCTGACGGTGTGTGAGACATGGGGAAGACACACCTCCTACTGACGACGTGGTTGTCCCTTACCTGTCACGACCCCCGCACCCCTCCTCCAGTGTTCCTCCTACCCGTCCGAGTCTTTCTAGAACCGGAACTTCCCACCCGTCTGTTATCGTCCTCTTCTCTGTGTTCTATAAGTCTGTCAAGGTCCGAATAGGTCTCTCGGTAGACAGAGACATTCAGTGGGGACATCCCCGACTTTACAACTATAGTCGGGAAACTCCGACGATCCTATACCAGTCGATACTTGGTCCCCGTATTGGTATTACAGAGACCACCTATTTGGATCAATCTAAAACAGTAAAAAAGTAATCAAAATTTACTGACGAACAGGACAACAAACAAAAATTTACATAATTCAATAAATATTGGGTCGTGGTCTACATGACCGATTTAAGATCCCTAAGTGACCCTTGGGTTTGGTCTGTAGTACAAGGGTGTAACGTACCTCAAGTGTCAATCTACCCTCTTTGTCTAAAATTAGTTTATTCGTGTTTAGATTTACACTGTTCATCAAGTGCCCTTTCGGTGTACCAGGACCACACTCTCGATTCTCTAAATTATATCTATCCTATATAAGACCTCCCAAAGGGTCCACCACGTCACCATTTCTTTAGATGGACGGTTACGTACTCTGCATTCTCTATACCCAAACTAGGGACCCAGTCCCTCTTCTCTTCCTTTACCGTCGGGTGAGGTCATAAGAAGGAACCTCTTAGGGTCCCTGTCTCCTCGGACCGCCCGATGTCAGGTGCCCCAGTGTTTCTCAACCTGCACTAACTCTCTGAGTGAGAGAATGTGTGTGTGTGTGTGTGTGTGTGTGTGTGTGTGTGTGTGTGTGGGGAAGAAGTTCTACAAAAGGAAACAAATGACCTAATTTCATGACTAAAACAATCTTGTTGTAAATGACGGTAGAAGGCCTTTTGACAGGAGTATTTGTGTTTTCGGACACTATAAATACTACGACCACCGCAAGGAAATCTACACCAGGGAAACACGTCAGGTGTTAGACGTGTTGGTCGCAGATCACCGGGACCTTGAGATCACTATTTTTTCTTTTCCTTTTTCATTGAAAAAGAAAGAATTTAATAGTATAATATTTATCAACATATCTACACTCTCAACTTGGTGTTTTTTCCGACTCACGACTTCTTGACTACGAAAGTTTGACACCACGACCCCTTCTGAGAACTCTCAGGGAACCTGACGTTCTAGGTTGGTCAGTTAGGATTTCCTTTAGTTAAGACTTATAACTAACCTTTCTGACTATTATTTGACTTCGAGGTTATGAAACCGGTGAACTACACTTCTCGGTTGAGGGACCTTTTCTGAGACTACGACCCTTTCTGTTCTCAGTCCTCTTCTTCCCCTGTTGGCTCCTACTCTACCAACTTACCGTAGTGACTGAGTTACCTGTACTTCACTTCACTTTCAACGAGTCAACACAGGTTGGGAACCACTGACATATCAGGTACCTTAAGGGATCCGGTCGTATGATCTTATGACCTCACCCACCGGTAAGGGAAGAGGTCCCCTAAAAGGGTTGGGTCCCTAGCTTGGGTCCAGAGGACGTGACGTTCGTCTGATAGTCGACTCGGTGGTCCCTTCGGGTTACCTGTACACCGACTCGTTTGAGGCCCTCTACCGCTTCCTGTCCCTTCGGACCACAAGACATCAGGTGCCCCAACGTCTCTCAGTCTGTGTTGACTCAATGATTCGCTGTCGTTGTTAATATATTTACTCTCTTCTCTATGTAAAACACAACGACAGAAGGTTCCGAATTAATGTCTGTTCTGATTGAAGGGTTGTGAATGGTACGACGGATCCGAGTCACGATGGCCCTCCCTCATTCTCTAGGTTTACCGTCTTTCCTCCCCGGGACGGGCCCGGACGTACCTACCCCTTGTTGATTCTTCCAAAAGATGATCTATACTCGATAGACATTCTACACCCCTTGTTTCTCCTCTGGTGTCTCGACGCGACGTTGGTGTCAATTGGTGTCGAGAGGACGGAGACGGTCTGGTGTACCGCCCCCGCCCCCGTCGTGTGCTCCCGTACTTCCCGGTGTCCGACACACTCCTTCTCGGTGCTCGGTTCACGTTTCGGGAGTAAAGTAATTTTGACCCTCTATGTAGGTACGTTCAAACGGACTTACCCAAGACACAATGAAATTGTAAGGTGAACGTCGGTCTGTAGCGAGGCAGATTCGAGTTGAAGTGTTCGTTATTAAAAGTTTGTGACATAGTTCTTTATTGTTATTTTAGGAACCATATAATAATCTGTGGGCTTTCAACTATGTACGTGACTTGAGTCATGGTTAGCGAGAGAATAAAGGTCCCCATACCGCGGCTAACGAAAAAGAATTTGCTTTTCATAATGGAAGTATCTAAAAAGACCTACTAAGATTGTTCTTTTTTTATTTTTCTACGTGACACCAAGAGAGGGTAGGACCAGACCTGGTATTACAGATAGAGTTCCAAAATAGAGACCGGGACCATGGGTACAGAAGACTTCTTGTAGTAGGGTCGTCTCGTAGGACCGTCTCGCGTCCGCGTGAATGACGAGAGACCTGCCTTCTACTCGGCCACGGAAGCAGGAGCAGACCGAGGACCAGGAGCAACAGTCAGGTTCTCCTTTGCAGGAGACATCTCGACCAGTCCAGTCCGTCTGAGAATCTGCAGTCGGAGTCCTCCAGGAGCCGTCTCAAGAGGACGTCCCTCTGTTACTCTCCGGGTACTTAATGGGACACTATAGTTCCAGTTCCTTTGTCTCGTCTCAGTTGCCACCCACCGGTGCACAAGGGTCAGGTTCCTGATGTACCTCATATACAAGCGTAAAGGTCCACACGCTCCACTTACATGTACAGTCCCCATGTCTCCGTTAAATTTGGAACTCCAAAAAAAAGGGGAACTACTTAGTCACAAAGAATCCACTTACAAAGATACTCATTAGATTCGAGGGACTTGAATCCTAGGAAACTAAGGGGGGGTGGGGTGGGGGGGTCACGGCATAATGAAAGTCCTACAACAAATTTGAGGGAGTAACCGTCCGGTTGCAGTCTCTAAACCGGAGACAGGTCGAGAGGTTTGAGTAGACGGAGGTAAGAGGGGTGATTCGGAGGAAAGGTAAGTTCCGTGAGACTGAAAGTTTGTACGACCCGAGAGAGGTCGGTGTGAAGGAGAAAGTGGTCGTCGAGGGGACGGATCTGGTGAGAAGAAGGGTTCCGATTCTAGAGAAACCCGTTTCGAACTCGTAGGAGGGAACGTTCGGAAGGACCTCAGGGTGTAAAGAGGAGAGGAGATGGTAAATGACGGAGTGAAACCCATACATTGAACAAGTAGATCGAGGGAAAAACAGACTCTCAAGGGGTTTGGTACGGACGAGTCGCGACACAGGGGTCCAGCTCGAGTCTCGAGCTTGTAGGTGATATAAGAGGAGAGCGAGTGACGAGTAGAGTGTCCGGGGACAACCAATCTTTCTAATCTAGTAAATGACTTAGCGTTACTCTCACCTCTGACTATTACAGACGGTACTTTCGTCAGGAACTTGTTGAAAATTTCCTGTTGTCTTTATGTACCTTAGTGTAAGATAATTCTAGTCTGAGGTTTCCCCCGAAGTAGTTGTGTCGGGAAGGAAGGATCTGTGTCTATTTCAGTCTTACCACACGCCACGTCCGCTCTAGGTACTCCGGTGCACTGTTAGGGTTCCTGTTTACTCCGTTCGCGCCCTCGACTCTCGAGAGGACCCCTTCCTGTACCGTGCGCTCCGGTCCCCGGTCCCGACGTCCCGACTAGACTCCGGTCTTACTTTGTCGTTGCACGGGAGAGGAGAACGACGGTGTGGTCGTTAAAGATGGTCCTTCCTTTGTACACCTTTCAAAACTAGTAGTATAAGGAACCCCCTACTGTCTTCTATCTTGTTGTTTCTTGTGGGTCGAATATATTCCCTGTGATGTTTGATGGTCACTCGACCGGGGACCACTGTCACTGCAAACAGGGATCAAACTACACCTAAGGTGAGGAAGTCCCATGGACTTGGAGTAAGTAGAATCTAGTCATTAAACACTGATGGTATGAAAGTCTGGAACGGGTTCCTTTCCTTTTTCTCAATAAACACTCTTTCACTCGACTTAGGAGAAGACACTACAGTTAAGACGAGTTGATAATTATCGTCCTTCGAATTTTCTCACTTTCAAGGTTGATAACTCATTTAAAGTGTTGTCGGTGTTCTATCTTATCAGTGACAGTAATTTTTACGACTAGATCTTTATGTAAAGGACTACACCTTTCACGAGAAAATCACCCAATGAATCACTTTTTCGTCCAATTTTTATTATACATTCTTGGTATAATTATTGTCTACATTGTTATTAGACCTATGTTATACTTTTGGTATTTCTGTGTAAAAACGTTGACGAGTGACACTGGTTGATGTAACAAATCTCTAGAAATAGCAAGTAAATTAGAAGGATTGTAGGGTACTTCGTCAATAACTAAGAGTGACGTGTTCACTCTAAAACTTTCTTCGTGGTTGAACGAGTTCTATGTGTCAAAAATTTCCCGACACGACCGGGGACTTAGGACCATCCTGACGGAGGTCCATGTGGGACAGAGGAACACAAACTAAGGTAAACTTTCCTTTGTACAAGACAGACCTTCCTTTGTGGCCAATCACCTACCATGGTAACCACTATAATCTGTAAAATAGTACAAAAAGAAGAGATATGTAAAAAAGACCCAAAAGATGTAATCTATGTTACTTATGTATAAACAACAATTATTTTGGGTTCTCACTTTGTTTTTTCTCTGTCACGTGTTCTCTTTAAGCACAACGATGCGTACATGAAGGCCCTTATAGTTCTACTTGATCCTGTAAGACTCAGCTAAGTAAGTTGTTTTTGAAAGATTCGAGGAGAGAATGTGCGTTTACTGTATGACACGTATTTGTGCTCTGTAGGAAAGGTCTTCTGTCATTGACAATATAAAGATTTTGTTACGGACAATTCAAAACACTGTTCCACTACGAATAGCCGTATTCGTATATTAAATCTAAAAAATTAATAAGGAATATGCCCTTTTCAGTTTTCAAAAAATAAGAAAAGAGAAACTTATATTTCCGTCTTGACTTCAGATATCTACTGAACAAGAAACCCTATTTCTTCTCCTTGTCTTCAGTTCGTCGCGGATAGCTAGTCCACGAAAAAGAGGTACCTACTCGTGGAACCTACCTCGTCTCATTCAAGTCCTCGTTTGTCGACCGTCGACACGTCGTCGCATATAACGAATCAACATCCACTTCGTTTACCCCTCCTCCTCTTTCGAGACTCCTGACCAGTCGGAATCCCGACATCGAGACCTATCTACCGGTTCTTGGTTGTCTGACTTTTGGTCTTACCTGAGGACAAGGAGTCGAGACCTGCGACGAGTCGAGATGTTTTCGGAGTCGTTCGTAGGGTTTCACAGTGTCGGAGACCATCCTTGTATACTGGAACAAGATTGTGGTGCCCGAGGCCTAAGGAAATATAGAATACGCTGATTCCCCGTCGTACTTTGAGACTACCGGTCGCCCGGGTCCTACTTTCGACGAAGACGGTGGGTGGCGGACATACTAGAGACTTGTCTAATTGAATAGCGAATCTAAGATTAGAGTAGAAGACTTATTTTTCTTGATTATCGAGAGAGTACCCTAAGTGAAATTCTTAATTTACTCTATCATCCATATTTCGTGGACCGTGGGTCACCATGGGTCATGTACAATCACAGAAAGAAGGAAATTCAACTATTCACTGTAGACAAAAGTTTTTAGAGTGTACACGGGGAATTAATGATCAAAATGGGTACTCCCCAGCAAAAAACAAAAACATAAAACACAGCAAATACATATTACTGACCGTATCTTCTCTAAAGAAAGGGTGAAAGGTTTGATCGTTCTCTTTCTTCAGTCAGGTCTTTATTTCCAAACCACGTGTACGAAATTACGGACACGTCTCTGAAGACGTACCAATTCGACGTTCGAACCCCTCCACCCCACACACACACATTCTTGGTTATTACGAAAAGTTTAAGGGTGGTGTAGACCAGTTTACTCCTTAAACAAAGTCGGAAAGGGAGGAACACCCTAGGGGGTCCGACTGGCTCTCGTAGGGACCGAAACGAGGACGGGGTAGGGATCCCTCTCCTACGGGTGCCGTAGAGACCCTCCACTTCTACCCCACATACTTACCTCTTCCAGAGTTAAGGACGGAGGTCCCGAAGTCGTAGTCGAGAAGGACGGTTCAGAAACGGTTCGAGACTTAAGATCAACCTTCGTCCTAACCCCCATGTACCATATTTCCTCTTTCACTTTCAACGAGTCAATTCAGACTGAGAAACGCTGAGGTACCTGATATGTCGAGTACCTTAAGAGGTCCGATCTTATGACCTCCCCATCAACAAGGGAAGGTCCCCTAGAAGGATTGGGTCCTTAGTTTGGGTCCAGAGGACGCAACGTCCACCTAAGAAATGGTCAACTCGGTGGTCGTTTCGTATTTCCCCCTTTCATCTAAAAAGTCTACTGAGTTTTATGAGTGGATAAATAATTTGGGTCCTCCACGATCACCATTCCTTGGACGGACGGTTACGTCCTCTGTGTTCTCTGTGTCAACCTTTCTAGGGGACCTCCTCGTTTTCCGTTGGGTGAAGTCATAAGAACGGACTCTTTAGAGTACCTGTCCCCTCGGACCGTCCGATGTCAGGTACCCCAGCGTCTCAGTCTGTACTAACTCGTGTGTTTTAGATTCTTCCTTTTATTTATTTTTGGACACGTAAGTCCCAAGTTTTCATTTTAGTTCCTATTAACCCCCTTTAGTCGGTAGGACCACTCTCGATAACGACCCTTCCCAATTCCTACCTCACCGAGTGTGGTCACGAGGGGACTTAACCTAGGTCCTACTTGGCCTTGCTTCGGGGCACCGAGGCGACGTGATCGGGGGTTCAGGACTCCCGAGAGGGGACCCGAGTACCTACAGTGATAGAGTAGTCTGTTACCTCGTCTTGGGTCTGTCGGGACAAGGAGGGGAACAGGGCGTCGGCGCCATAGGGTGACGGAAAGACGCCACGAAATTCCGACCACTCTGGACCCCTCTCTCGTCTACCCCCAGGGTCTGGAGTCGTAATCAAAGTGTACGAGACTACCCACCCCCACTTTCCTCGGGGTCGGACTCCGGAGTACTTCTTCTCCACCGTAGGTCTGTCTCCCGTACCGGTCTGAACCGCGGTATCGTTCTCAGTCCCAGGACCGTGAGAGTCGACGTAGTTCCGGGGGAGCCTTCGAGACAGAGCGGCCCAGTAAACATTTTGACTCCTCCTACCCTCCTCTGCATCGACCTTCGTTCCAAGTGTTCCGAAGGAGGTCGTGCCTACAAGACACGACGGTCCCCAGTCTCGGGCCCGGACGTCGGACGGGCACGACGGGGTTGGAGGAAGGACGTCCAGGACCTTCTACGCGTAGAGGTCTCCGTGCAGTGGAGGGAGAGCGGGGACGAAGGTGTAGAGGAGGAACCAAAGGGGAACCCGGTCAACGATGAGAGAGATAGGACAGAAAAGAGGGTAAGTAGGGAAAAGGAATCAGGAAAACAACGAAAAATTAGGGGATCTATTTGGATAGCACTTTCAGCGAGTCAGCACAGGTTGAGAAACGTAGGATCAGGTACCTTAAGAGGTCCGGTCTCACGACCTCACCCATCGACAAAGGAAGAGGTCCCCTAGAAGGGTTGGGTCCCTAGCTTGGGTCCAGAGGGCGTAACGTCCAGCTAAGAAATGGTCGACTTGATGGTCTCTTCGGGTCTATATGGATATTTCTGAGAATTCCCTACCGTTCTACTAATTTTCGGGAATTCGAGTCCCGGGGAACACCCGAACGTGACGTCTTAGTACCGATAAACGGACCGGGTTCGTTTCCGCTCATGCGTACACAATCCCCCGTCCCCACTCCCCCAAGTGTCCCTCCCGAGGGTTGGTTTAGATGGTGACGGTAAGTTTTATAAAATGTTTTGTTTGTTTAGGTGGATGGAACGACCGGTGGTGGTCGACTTGGTGTGGTCACCGACTCGCTTCTTACCGGTGTCGAAGGAGCACCCTGTCGGGCTGATCATTCACTGGTAACTAATGGTCGTCGAGTAGAGGATTCCTGTCAGACGGTAGGGACTCCTTTACCTCTACCCTTTTTTTTTTTTGTTTTTGTTTTTGTAGGGAGCAGTTCTGCAAGATCCGAGCTCTTCCCGGTAGAAGGACCTCGACCCCTCCCAACAGTCTTCCCCTGTCAGGTTTTACCCGATGTCTCCTCACGCCTTCTACCCCTACCGACCCCACCCTGACAAATAGGAAGGCAGTCCCAGATCTACGGGTCACTCGTCTCGATGCTCGAAGTGCTAAAGTCTACCAGGGAATCAATGTCCGTGCTAGTATGGTGGTATAGGATGTAGTTACAGTCACTTGGAGGGTAGGTCCACCTCTGTACTACCTCTCCTTGACTCTGGGGTTTCGAAATCCTATGAATTCAGAAAGAAAAGAGTCAGGACGGACGGTAGGACGGGAACACTGACTCAGTAGTCGACTCAGAGACTCGACTCGGGGTCTTCTTGCTTCCATAGGCTTCGAGTGACCCTTAGGAAGGGATTGTGTGCGGGGAGAGAGGGGGGTCCACTGTGTGACAACGGGCCTAAAGGAGACACCGTAGACTCTGGGACGTGGAGTACACAGATATTGGGGGCGGGGCGGGGGGGGCGGAGGTGCCGGGTTCTCAGTGCCCCGGAACTCCCAGTTCAGAGTTTGACGGAGGAAGGAGGAACACAGAGATGGTGGTTCGAGGTATTCGCCTACCTACTTGTCTTTTTACTTGTTTCTTTGACGGATTCAATGACGACAACGTCCCTTGTCTGGACCACATGTAGTGTCCGTACGTTGTCACAAGAGAAACAAAGGAAATTTAATTCCCTTCCTGAACCTCGAAGGAAGGACGACCCGACCTTCCTCCAGGTCAGTGGTGCCCCAGACGGACGGTATCCCCCAGTTGTCAAGAGACCCACGGTTGACTCGGAGGTTACCTGACCGGAGGGTACTAGGGTTTCGTCGGTCTCCGAGAAGTAGGGGTGACGATTTATACTCTACCTTTTAACCCACTTCAACTCTCAGGGTCTCGGGGCCAGGGTGGTAGGGGAGACCTCCGAAACGTAGTTGTGGGTCCTAAGTTCCCACCGTGAGTGCGAACAGAGAGTGTGTCTAAGTGGGGTCACAAAAAGAGAGGTCAGACATCTGGGAGAGGAGGAACGAAAGAAAGTAACTTAATTGGTTGAAGGGAGAGGAGGAGAGGGAGTAGTAAAAGAGAGAGACAGAAGATCCCGTACATAGTAATAGAAAAGATACTTAAATCCGAAATTGTCTTCTGTCCTCCGTACTCTCTAACGACTGTTAGAGACGAAAGACAGGATGTTTTTAGGGATTTCGTCTCTTTACGATTCTTAGGATCATCCTACGAACCCTACCTTTCTCTTCTCTTTCTCCCTTTGGTACCACTTATTCGTGTGGCCTTGGAGTTCCTCCGTACTCCCGTTCGAGAAACTTCCTCTCCGTAAGTCCTTATGGCCCCTTGTGTCACCGACTCGGTCGCAGGAACCCAAATGAATAGGTGTCGTGGTAGTTCGGTAGGTGCAGAGACAAGGAGAATAAAAGGAGAAACTAGGGTAGAAAGAGTCGAGGTCAATAATTGATCTTACGGGGTGTACACTTAATTTGTGGGTTTGTGTATGTGTGTATGTCCGATCCCCACATTCTTTTACCACTCTGGGTAATTTTTTACCGAGTGAACTTTTTATCTATTCTTGTCAAGATGAATTCGAGTCGAGACCCGTGTCCTTAAAGGATTGACGGTTGAAAGGTTTCTGGATCCTCATTACCCCTAATACCGATAGACTACTCTTAAGAAATTTCGTAGATAGGAAACCCTTCACACTACTACGAGCATACCTATACTTGATGGATTCCAGAATTTGGAAGTCATTAATGGTGGTGGGTCTATTCACTGTGGACGTCAATTTGAGAAGAGATGAGTCCGATTGTCCTAGTATGAAAGATCAATACCCTGGCTACTCGTAACTTGTGGAACTATTAGACACGTGACCAGGAGAGGAACCATAAGATAAGAAGTCTGGTTTATGAAGTTCGAGGAAGTTGAAGCGGATTATTCTATACAAAAACTCTCGGGGGTTCCAGAACCCGTCCCGTAATGACGAGACCAAACGGTAAAGGGAGAATCGTAGTCCCATGGACCCGACTTATGATTAAGGTCTGACCTTAGTGGAGGGAGTAATCACTTTAAGGTGGAAATGGGTGAATAAGATATGTCTACCCGTAGGTTGTGGGATACCACGAAACGTTTATCATCTACGGGATACATATGTCCTCGTATGGAAGGTAGACCCCTGCCGATGGAGGGAGACTGAGTTATACCTGAAGAAACTGCACGAGACGGATTCGTGGTGGGTAGAGGGATGAAGTCTACTGACAAATCCAATTTTCTCATCGAAACCTCACACTTACCAAAAGTCCAGTGTTCCTCTTTTGAGTGTAAATAAAAAGAGGGAGGTGTAGACGTGCTGGTTCTGTGTGCACAAATGTACACATAGTCTAGAACTGTCGGTACCGCACCGTCCACTTGACACCAGTGCAAACTTGGGGTAGTGAAGAGGCTCAGCAGTCGGTGTCACTGCTACACTTCCCACGCCACAAGGTGGTGCACCACACGAGGCCTATTCCTTGGTGCACAGTGGTCGTAGGGGTCTGAGTCCTATTGTAGGTGAACTGTGAGTTTGACCTGATCTTTCCTTAGATTAGGGAGGAAGCACGTCACCGGGGTGGGTCATCGGTGAAGGACACGAGTCTTCCCACAAATTAATCTTGTCGAACACGGACTAGAGGACGGTACGAGGTCGTGGAAGGAACATTCGATATTAGTGGTCCGGAAACTGATGGGGGGGTCGTGGGTCCCCGTCCCCTCCCCTCCTGGTCTTCGTCTCTTTCCCCTCTCAACAGGTCAGTGGACACTCGCCGTGGCGGAAGGAAGTGAACCCACTGTTGCTATCGCACTCCACTCGCGAAACTAGGAGCCGGAGGTGATTGGACTTAAGGGTCGGGTAGGCTAAGAAATTCGTCGAGGTAGAAGGTATAGGCCGGTTGAAGGAGGAACCTTCTTTTTCACTCATGTGACACTTCGTAGACCTGTCTGTGCGTGGTAACAGTGCCCTCCCCGTCGACCTCCAGACCGGCTCAGGGTAGTGAACAACTGTCTGTGACGTCTCCTGGTGGCCACCCTTTTGAGATGCCCAACCTGGTTTCAGAGCTCGTCAGTCGCGACGGGCTAGGTCACGAGACACTACCGTCCTCACAAGACACAGACGTAGTAGATTGCCTCTCGGCGGTCGGTGTCCACCGACAGCTTACGGACTTTACTCGACGACCGTTGCCTCTGTGACTTACAAAGTAAAGTTAATTTAACTTACTCGGTGGACCCCGGTCACCTCTACTGAAACCTGTCGTGCCGGTTCCACTACACACTTAAGGGACTGGTCCTAGGACAATTCATTTCGAGAAGGTGGACTTTGGGTCTATGGTGATACACTCAATTGTGACCGACATAGACCCAAGGTAAATAAATGCTGTGGATGATTAATTATTTCCCTCTACTTTCCTTCTGTCTCGGTCCTCGGTAGTTGATCACACTCGGTTCGAGATAGTGAATCATAAATACTTTTAGTTAACTCCGGAGTTTTGGAGTCAAAGGGACGGAAATTTCACCCCTACTAATAATTTTGAAGGTTCAGACCACAATCCTAATTTGCTCTGTCCTTCGTCCGTCGTTACGAGGACTGTAGATCATCTATGTATTATTTACAATTAGTCATTGGTATACACTGAGTGTGTGCGTATTTACAATTTTTGTAGTATAACTTAACTTAGAATTTTGAAGGACTGTTGTACACTTACTCTAGAACCTCTTTAGTTTTATCCTTTAAGGAACCACTTAAACAATAGTTGAAGATGTGTGTAATCAGTTATGCGAGAAATTTTTGTAATTTTTTATGATGTTACTATTTTTAGATAGGAAAATTAAAATTAATAAAAAACCAACACACCCTAGAATCAAGGGGTTGGTCCCTGACTTGGGTGTGGGGGTCGTAACCTACGTACCTCAGAATTGGTGACCTGACGGTCCTTAAAGGGTTTTAGTTAGTAAAAATTTTTGATTATCTCCAGACATCCCGAAGGGACCACCGAGTCACCATTTCTTAGACGGACGGTACGTCCCCTGAACGTCCTCTACGCCCAAGCTAGGGACCCAGTCCTTCTAGGGGACCTCTTCCTTTACCGTTGGGTGAGGATATAAGAACGGACCTCTTAGGGTACCTGTCTCCTCGGACCGCCCGATGTCAGATACCCCAGTGTTTTCACAACCTGCACTGACTTACTGATCTGTTGTTTTTTTTCCAGAGATTCAGGAGACTTGACGAAACCAAGTAAGAGGAAAACTGAGACATAAGGTAAGGTGTCTGTGTTTGCATGTAGGTGACGTTTTGTGACCTCAAAGGAGTCTGTGAACCGATAAGTCTCTTTACTTTCGTTTTCGAAAGTTTCACCAAATAGACCCTCAGACTGAAATCCGAGTAGGGTTTCAGGAAAAATCGAGATCCATATATCCACCCCCAGGGTTACGTAAGGAGTCAAAGATTTCATTTTTGGTAGACGAAAGAGGTAAGTGGTGCTTTCAGGTTACCTTGACGATTCCGGGTTATGTTTGGGTAGTAGAGGGAGTTTTATTCGTTGGACGGGTGAGTTCGACAAACGTTTTCTCTTTTTTACACTCCGTAAATCTTTTAGACTTCACGTATGATAGTCTTTGATTTTACTTCGAAATACGTTGTCATTTTTCTTTTTTTTTTTTGTCTGCACCTTACCAGTGACTACACGTCGTTGTCCTTACAGATCCCTTTTAATAATCGTTTGTCTCTGAACAACCCAGGATAAGAAAAGGTTCGGGTCCCGACGAGTACCCCAGGGGTGTTAAGGTCGTTGTGCGCCACTACGGTCGACAGAGGAGGTAGGTGACTGGTGTCCGGGTACTTCGGACAGACCGGTTTACATTGAAGTCTTCAGTGACCGAATGGTGTCATCAAGTACTTGAACAGTTGTTCGGGATGTAGTAGGGTAGCAGAGTGAGACCTGAGGGACCCAAAACCAAACAACGGAGACTGGAGACCTTGTGGAAAGGAAGGGTAAGTCCTTGTCGGAAGGACGGAAGTCCCAGAGAATATCGAAGTGAGGAAGGTTCTTCGGTAGGAAGTCTTAATGGTGCTCTGTCGTTGAAAGTCATGCACGCTGGCATACGGTCCACCTCTTGGTTTCTCTTGTGTACGTCCCGACACGACTAATCGACAACAAAACCGCTCGACTCGTAGGACGTAAGTGAGTGTCCGGTCACGACACCGACGGAGGGACCCGGAGTGTCTCGTCCATCCTTTATTCGTGTCCACCACCGGACTGAAAAAAAAGGGGAACCTTCTATAGGGTACCGAGGACCACAGGACTTCTACACCCCATCACAAGGAGAGAGAGGGTCATGTCTTTTCGACACCTTGAGAAAGAGTTCTTGTTGTCCCTGGTAATAATCTCGGGTCTATGTTCTTTTAGGGAAATCAAAATCGGGTCTAATCATCTTTGGATAGGTAGGGATACTGATTAACGTGGTAGTACAAGAGGGTAGGATGGGAGGAAACCAATTTGTCTTTACAATCCATACCAAGTGTCTCCTGCACCGTTATGACCTATGTCAAGATTAAGAATTTACGAAAATCTTTATCCTGAACACTGTTCTTTGTACGTGTTGACACTAGTCCCCCTTTCCTACCGGATTTACAAATGGGACTGTCTCCTCAATTTCTGTCATAAGTACCTCTTGTGGGTGTGTGGGTGAGGTGTGGGGACCGGGTTCTACGTGTGTTGATCAATTTTTGTTTTGTTTGGGTGTATAGATTACATTTACCGAATTCTCCCCCTGAAGGGACTTCCAGGTCACCAATGCCAAAGCAGAAGGTTACTCCCTCTACACCCAAACTAAGGACCAGTCCCTCGATTCTAGGTTCTGCGGAGAACCGGTTTTGTGGTTTCGTATTTTGACTTCGTTATGACATTGTTTAAGTTATTTCTAAAATTCTTACCAGGTGTCGGTGTCCTCCGTCCTTATATGTCACCTCTTTTCTATCGGAGAAGTTATTCACCACGACCCTTTTGACTTGTCGATGTATATTTTCTTACTTTTATCTTGTGGAGGATTGTGGTATGTGTTTTTACTTGAGTCTACCTAATTTCTGTATTTACATTCCGGTCTTTTGAGAATCTCCTTTTGTATCCGTCATGTGAGGAACTGTATTTAGTGTCGTTCTAAGAGATACTGGGTGGAGAATCTCGTTACCTTTATTTTTGTTTTTATTTGTTCACCCTGGATTAATTTGAATTTTCGAAAACGTGTCGTTTCCTTTGATATTTGTTCTACTTTTCTGTCAGGGAGCTTACCCCCTTTTATTGACGTTTACTTTGTTAGCTGTTTCCGAATTAGAGGTCTTGTGTGTTCGTCGAGTCCATCGAGTTATGATCTTTTTGTTTGTTGGGTTAGTTTTTCACCCTCCTTCTGGATTTGTCTGAAAAGAGGTTTCTCTGTATGTCAACCGGTTGTTGTTGCCCTTTTCTATGAGTTGTAATGAGCAATAATCTCTTTACGTTTAGTTTTGATGTTACTCAATCGGTAAGTGTGGTCAATCTTACCGGTAGTAGTTTTTTAGATATTTGTTACACAACCTCTCCCACCCCTCTTTTTCCCTTAGAAGAACGTGACAACCACCCTTACGTTTAACTATGTCGGTGACACCTCTTGTCATACCTCTAAGGAATTTTTTTGATCCTTGTTATTTTGATGGTATATTGGGTCATTAGGACGATGACCCGTATATGAGACTCTTTTGGTGTTTACTTTGTCTGGGTACATGGGGTTACAATTGTCGTCGTGATAAATGTTGTCGATCCTGTATCTTCGTTGGGTGTACAGGTGACCGTCTGTTTACCTTTTTCTTCAACACCATGTATATATGTTACCTCATAATGAGTCGGTATTTTTCTTTGTGTAAACTCAGTCGAGATCACTCCACTTACTTGGATCTCGGACAATATGTCTCACTTCTTTCAGTCTTTCTCTTTTTGTTTAAAGTGTATAATTACGTATATATGTCTTAGATCTTTTTACCATGACTACTTGGATAAACGTCCCGTCCTTATCTCTACGTCTGTATTTTTGTCTGAAACCGGTGTACCTCCTCCCTCTCCCACCCTGCTCATCTCTCTCATCTGTGTATACATGACAGTACACATTTGATCGATCGGTCACCCTTCGACGACGTGCCCGTGTCTCTCGAGTTGGATCACGAGACACCGTTGGTTCCCCCGACCCTTCCGCCCCCGCACCCCTCCTCCAAGTCCTCCCTCCCCTGTATACACATGAACACCGAGTAAACGTAACAAGATACCACCTGCGGTTGTGTTATAACATTTCGTTAATGTTATTTAATTAATTTTTAAATTTTATTTCTCTTACCAGGTGTAGTTTTTTTAGACTTCTTCGAAGTCTCCCGTCTCTCTTTGTCTAGAGGAAAATAGGTTATTTCTAGAAGAGTGAAAATAGGTTATTCTCCTAAGGGGGCGGTATTGTCTGTCATCCTTGATATTCCCCTCTTAAGTTTCTTTTACTACGTGCAAAGGAGTGGTACCTTAAGGAACTAGTAGATTACTTCCCCAAGGCTCCTTGTGTTTCCTTCGGTCTTCGTCCTTCGCCGTCTACGATAGTCAGAATTAACACGTGACAGCGCAATTTAGATCGACGGATGTCTACTTTCGTCACAAGTCAATTTTTATTTTAGTCACAGATTTCAAATAATCAGATTTCGACCTTGATCGGTTTTGGGTTGTCCGGTTGAATTTATGTTATTATAGTTCACATAAAGGTCGCCAGAAGAATGTTAAGGTGAATCCATAGAAGATGTGTGTGGTCACCTCAGAGAAGAGAAGGACTGAAACAGTAGAGTTGCCCTTGTCGTTATAGTAGCTAAGTTCGAAGTCTCCTGTACGTTTGGTTCTTGGGTTCCTGACAGAAACTAGGTAGGAAGATAAGGGATATGAATTTGGTATTCACTCTAGGCTTCCGAGATAAACGTTTCGTCTAGGTGTAGGTAGAGTGGAGACAAGCAGAAGAGACGGTGGTGGGAGTAGTCAGTGGTCGCAAAAATCGAACCCAATAGTATCAGAGGCTAGACCAGAGGTAAAAATTCAAAATGGAGAGTGTTCGGTGATAAGAGGTAATGTGTAAATCCTTTTTGAAATTTCTTTTTGTAGTACTACGTAAATTGAATTTGGAAGACTGTCGAGGGGTGGTCTATATCTTATTCCAGGTGTGAGAAACGTTACCATTTGTACTTGAAAACATTAGAACAGAGAAAGTGTAGTGGAGGATCATGAGAGGGACAGTGAGTGATACGATGCCAGAGACGATGGTCTTATAAGATAGTAAGGACAGAATACCGTGGAAGCCTACAATCAAAGAGTGGTCTTTGTAAGACGGGGGTCTAAGACGTCCCGACGAGAGGAGGACTGTGAGTCAGAAGTCGACTTTGTACCGGAGAAATTATTCCAGAAGCGACTGTAGGTTATAGTTGACCGGAGGGCGGGTACAGTGACGACCCTGTAGAAAATGAACTGAGACAAAATAAAGTAAATAACATGAACACCAGTCGTAGATTGTGAGACCAAAATAGATAAATAACGAACACCGGGGAATATACACTATTTCCGGTGTTCTATCCTTGGAACAGAGAGCAAATGGTCACCTAAAAGGTCGTCGATCTTTTCACGGATCGTGTAGTGTTATGACGTATTTACAGTGACTTACTTGTTTGTCTCTTACAAACCCCTTAGAATCCCCAGAAGTTTCAATAGCTCTGACTGTAATTCTTCAAGCGGTTCTACCCTCTGGACGTGCAAACGGTTACAAGTCTCACACTTGTGTCTGGGTCGACATCTCTACTGCCTCAAGACTTCGTCTGGGACAGATCTGTCTACCGAACCCGAAAACGAAGGAAGATGCGACCGACTTTCCCGTCACTCTGAAACAGTCAGACAACTCTTTTTCGGTTTGGTGCGTTTTAACCTACGATACCTGCAGACATAATTACAACCTCACGATGGGAAAGGATATTTGGTGGTTAATGACACACTCGAGTGTGTACGCAGAGAGGTGCTTCCGTTTGTCTCCCTAAATAAATGGTTTTTGTCCCCATCATATAATTTCCCTCAACGGCGTCGTCGTAAATTTACTGGAGTAGACGACCTTGGGTTTTATTTTACAATGTTGTCGTAGAAACGGGGTTTACACTCTTCTGTGTAGTAGGTTGGTCTTAAAGTGACGTCGTTTACGAGACCGAAGTTGACTTTTGAATAAAAACTCTAACAAACGAATAGGGAAGAATGAATCTTACTAATCATTCTTTGCTTCTTTGCACTAGTATTACAGTCTCAACTTTAAGGTGGCAGTTGTCTGGTTTTTCGAGTCGAACCTCCATTCTTTTGTTCGAGTCTCTTTCCTGTACCGTCGGACTTCCGGTGTCTCGACCCCTACCTTCTTGGTCCCGACCTTGAACCACAGGGTAGTTCCGAACCCCGAGAGGACACGGAAGTAATATTCACAGAGGCTTCGTGGATATCCACGTTACGTGACTTGACCCCGTCTCTACCGTTTCCGAGTCTCCGTTCTCGCTCGTACCGTAAAACTTTTGTGCTTAAGTCGGGTTTAGTCCCTCTTTCTCTCGTCACTCTTAGTCCACTACTTCCCGGAAGGAATACACGATACAGTCCGACTCCACAAGCCCCTAATGGGGGTTCCGTTTACCTGGTGATTTACCAAAGTCGGCGTCACACGTACCTTTCTACACGAGAAATCTTTTCAGGGAGACTGACGTTGCCCTGTCAACTGCTACCCTACTTTCGCACTCGTCACATCTGATGACACTGGTGTCCACCCTTTACTGTCGTCGGACCGGGACTTCGTTTCGACGTCCTACCCCGTGTGTCGTCACCTCTCGCACCTGTAGGGGTTCCCTCGTCCTCGTCGGACCTGAGTCCCTGACTGACCTGAACGACATTCCCTCAGCCGTCAACAATAGCGATTCAGCACAGGTTGAGAAACACTGGGATACCTACTACCGGGTGGTCCGAGGAGACAGATTCCCTAAAGGGTCCGTTCTTTGACCTCACCCAAAGGTAAAAGAAGAAGCTCGTTTCCGTCGTAAGGTCGATTGAGGTGTTACGGTTGACAGGGTTAGACCGACCCACTGCCGTAAAGGGTCTTATACCTTAACGGTCACTTTTTAGTCCTTTCAAGACGTGTTAGGTCCCGTTCACCAGTGATCGACTCAGAGTCCAAAGACCGAGTCCGTCGAGACACCTACCCTTCTGGACTTTACAGTCTTACCCGAACCACCACGCCCTTTCGGTAAGTAGGTCAAAGGTCGTACTACACTTTATAGTCTCTACCTCTGTAGGACTCCTACCGACAATTTTTCGACTCCCGAGGTTTCTCTCCACTTCCACCTACACTTGAATCTCTGTAACGGTACACTTCATACATACAAGTGGGGTACTGCCACCCCAGGAGGATCTTCTCCTGGTAAGAGGACGACGGAGACGGTCTACGTTTGCAGTCCCTGGTGGGTCCTCTACAGGAGGCACAACTGAGAGGAGGACTCAAAGTGTGTGAAAGGACGTCTAAACCTCGAGACCGTCGGAAAAACTCCAGAGACGACTTGGTGAATGTCCTTTCTCCAGACCGTGCCGTGTCCCACCTAAAAACCCATGGTCCGATTCTGACGTTTGCCTACGTGTCTGTGTGTTCGGTCGACACTTATTTGAGAGGACTGACTGTTTACCATCTTAACAAAAGTAACAATACACTGGTTCAAACCAACGTAAGTAAGAATGGTACGTCGTAATGTTTTTATGTGTGACACATGTACAGTGGAACCCACTCATTACTCGAAGTGATCTGTTCTCTCATTCCTTCAGACTTAAGTAAAGATTTTAACGAATCGACATAGGATTCTCTAAGGACCCGAAAGCTTCTACCCGGGTTGAAAACATAAAAATTTTTAAGTAGACCAACGTACACATAGTAAGACACAATTATAAAATATCTTGGTTCGGTATGAAATTTTCCTCTATAAACAACTTTATAAAGGATATCCAGGTAATTCCCTCTTATCTTTACATTTTTGTTTCAGACTCCTAAATAAAAGGACATTCTTTATTGTCAGATACTTTTTCTTCATCGACTGTTTACTTTTACCAGACTTGCTAGTACTCGGAACAGACATTAAATAATTCAGAGACATCTATATAATTTAGTAATTATTTCGTCTTTGCCTTGTTGCGGCTGTACAGATTAGAGGGTAATAAGTTTGTCTCACCTTAAAAGGGGGTTTCCGCTCCATTTATCGATTAAAAACAAAAAGACCTTTAAGGTGAAATCGTACTGGAACCCGAGTAGGACTTTATTTTTATGTGTAGATCGGTAGGGTTCTTGGATTCGTCAGAAGACAATTCCAGATGACCAGGGTCAAACCCACGGTGGTTTTACTCCTCCCTTCGACACTTCTAGGTGAAGAACAGTTCTGCTAGTTAGGGTCCGTTTGCGTAGATTACTTCTATGAAGACCCCAACGTTTTCCATGACTTTATAAGTACGGACTCTTCTACACCCCGGTCAAGACTGAAAAAGTTCTGGTTTACATGTTGGGCTCCAGTTATTAGTCAGACGTCTAAATCTTGTCAATACCTCTTAAGGTCTGCCGTTCAAAGAAGAAAATTATATCCGTACCCCGAAGTTTTTTTTTTTTTTTTCAAGGTTCTGTTATCTACTTCTAAACGAAAAAAAGTGGAAAGTAAACATAAAAGACCTTGTAAACTACAACTCACGTTTTTGGTCCGTTTCCTTAAGACCATACACGTCAGAATTCTCTCAGATTAGGTCTTTAGATTAAAATCCAATGACGAAAATTAATCCTACTCGTTTCCTACCATGAGAGAATTTTCAAACCACACCATGAAAAAAGAAACTTTTAGTAAGGTAATAGGGGTGAAACAGGATCCGGTTTCCTGAAGAAACCTGACATATACTCTAAGGTGGGATTTGAAAACCATGGAATTTGGAAGTTTGACTTGGTTATAACGGGTTGAACAAAAAAAGTGAAATCCAAAAGACGTATAAGTGTTAGACTAGTAGTCTTCTTTTTTTAGTATAGTTCTATATCATAAGTAACTGTTCCTTGTATGATATTGTAAAGATAACGGGAATTAAACCCTCTCTCCACATGTAATATTAGAAAAATAACAAAAATTAGGAAGACCCCTTCTCCCCGTATTTTAACCATCTTTTAGTCATAATCTTTGTAAAAAAAAGAAGACCAAACATGTAAAGTAGATGTTTATGTGGAAGAGACACAGTCCAAAATACTTCCAGTGGGTCTAGAGGTTTACTTCCTTGTGCCAATCAGGGAATTCTGTCCACAATAAAACTAAGAAGAGTTGAGTAATACGTCCGTCCGATGTCGACGTCTTTATAAGTACTCGATCGGAATGATCTTTAATGTAAGGGAGGATGCCGTGGTAAAAGGTCTGACGTTTCGACTTGAACTATGAAGGAGACACGGGTAAGAGGTAGAAAGATTGAAGGAGAAAGTAGGAATCTCCCGTAGAGGACTCAGTCTTTTCTTTGGTTAGTCCCTGGTAGAGTGATCAATGACGAAACAAATCCTTGGTTCTCCGTGTGGACCGGCTCTCCCAAGAACCTTACTCGTGTAACTGGGATGTCTTCCATTGAATCGTTCGGCCATAACCAATATTGCCCCCTCTGGTAAACTCCGATCTCACACAGATGATGGTAAGTCTTATCTGGTTGGACGAAACGAAAATCCATTCTGGTCGAGACTGGTAGTGTCGACCTATGGTGTCAAAGTCTCTAAAGATACTTCAAAGGTCTGAAGTGACCTTAAATCGTTATATCATTGTGTTAGGGGACTTTTACAGTGAACAAAACTACAAAATTTTTATTTTCGTCTGTGAAGGGACGTCCAACCTGTAGGAAGGACACATTATGGCTCCGAACCTATAAATACGATAGTCGTCGGTGGTCCTTAAGAACCGGGACGTCATCGTTAAGGTGACCACTGTTGTCACTATTTATTACTATGTCAAGTTCATGAAATAGATCCGGAGTATACTGAGTTTAATATGGTGTCTTCCGAACTTAAAAGGTGAATCCTAGTGAACTGATCGAGAAATAAATTCACCCTATTTTATTGAACCTAAAAAAAACAACAATAATAGTACAGGAGACTAGTAAATAGAATTATATAGAAAGCCATAGGTTTACGTTCCAGTAGAGTCCACATAAAAGATTTCACATTTGTGTTGACGTTTGTTATAAAGTACCTTTTAAGTCGGAGATGGTAGTTTCGTTTGGAATGGGCACGGTCCGTCAGCGACCTAACCTTCAGACAGAAGGGTCTAAAACTCTTCGCCGCAAACAGTAACGAACACCCGTCTCCCCGTAGACAGAAACCTTAAGATCCGAGACAGGGAGACAGGTTAAGACTGGATAGATCTACCCTAGGTCGGTGGAGGAACTCGTTTAGGCCCGGTAAAAGATCGAGTTTTCGTACTGGCAAAGGGTCAAGTCCCAGATCCGGTAACAGGTCGAGTCTGTGTCCCAGCACCAGGTTGAGTGTCGGTCATGACGAGAACCTAAGAAGTCGTCGAAACACTCATCTTCCGGACCGTTACTGGGGTTTGAAAGAACGAGAGAAGGGGAAAAAGTGACAAGCCAGGGGGTCGAGGTTCCATCCGCAGAGAGGACCAAGCCTCGACAACGATGACAACGGCAACATTCTTACCTGAACCACGAACTTCGCCGCATCGTACTAGTCCATCTACTTCGGCGGTAAGGTCGTGACGAGTCGGTTCATTGACGTTCCCTTTCTCTCCCCGGCCAATCTTGGGAGGTTTGTAGGAGGCGCTTGTTCTGTCACCTAGGTGCGTAGGTACCGGGTGTGCCGTGGGTACACTGATTTTCGAACCGTCTCACTAGCTCCGTGATTCGAAGAATTTGTCCGAGGTTCGAGGTAAGTTAGATAACTTAACGACTACGATCTTTATTGGGGGTTTCTTTGGTTCTTTGGTAGTACTTGACTTGTACAAAGTACCTTCAGGGGATGCTTCTATGAGTCTCTTCCTAAAAAGATAATTGTCCCGGTTAGGATTACATGACAACAACAAAAAAATTTTAATAAGAAGTAAAACGAGTTGTTGAACAACTTAGTCTTACTACAGTCGGAGGGTAAGTATAACAAGACTACCCTGTTGTGACGGTCACAGCTCCCTTTACATTTTTAGTCTGACCCCCCTTACATATCAAGACGGGAACCCTAGTTTTTTAGTTGACGTACTGTGTTTGATAATATATGTCTTGTATTTTCGTTGTTCCAGGATGGCATATCGTATCCCTTACTATCACTTATAGGATACTATTTGGTATTACCTTTTCTCACACTTCTTATATATATATTATTGGCTCAGTGAAACTACATATCGTCTTTAGTTGTGTTATAACATTTAGTTGATATAAGGTTATTTTATTTTTTTCGGTCTAACCTCTCAGTTTGACTCCGTTTTTTTTTTTTTTTGTTGGGTCGTGTTCTCCTTGAGACGGAGTGTACTCAATTCCACTTTTTTTTCTAGGACTCAACCCGTCCCACCTCCCCGACATAATTCTAAGTCGGTTGTCTCTTCGTGGTCGGTTACACACACCGTACTTTACTCCTGGTCCAAGTGAAGAACCATGACCAAGGTCAAACCGACAAGTGTCTTGTACGCTTCAGAGTGAAGGTCAGACCCGTAGTGTACTTCTCCTTATGATTATTTCACTTTTTGTACGTCTGTGTCCCGTTGGTCCTACTTGTACCGACGACCTTTGGTACCGTTGGTCCTTACCACCCTCCTTCCTCCCCACAATTCGGACTCCTTCTGTTCCCGGTCCGAGTTACCAAAAGCGTGCATAGACTCCTGGCAGTTTGTACATCCTCGTCCTTCAGTATACTCGATCACGTACACTTCGGACTATATGCTGCTGAGAAGGTTTAGAATCTCTTATTGTCACTTTGTAGTTCGCTCTACTCATGAATCGTCGTAGGTCCTGGTCTAGTAATTTCAAAGTGACTTCTTTTGTGAACGAGTTTCAGTCCTTCGGTCCGACCCGACCTAGGGGGTGAGTACGGTGGTTTCTATTCCGTCGTGTTTGGGATCTACTTGGGTCCCTTTACGGAAGTTGGTGACCTTAGAACGGTGTAAGATGTGTAGTGACCGAGGGTTCGTTTCTTACAGTTGTCGATTTAGGAATTGCTCAGTCTGGTCGAAGGGAAGAAGTACGGGGTGTTTCTCTTACGGACCCCGATACCACGGATGTAAAAGTTAATCATCTTTTGTCTCTTTAAAAGGTCATATGGTTTGGTCGGAGAGAGGGAGACACAGATTTATGGTCTGGACTTTCGACACCGTCAGTCACCCACTCTTTTCCTGGTCCAGTATTCCTCTCTACTGGTCGGTACAAACTTTACATCAATTCAAGACTCGGTTTCCGTATATGACGGGCATGTATTTCCAGTCCCATAACGTTGCTGTCACTGAAAGATTGGTTTCTTCTCTTGTTAAGACTTAAAAACGGAACTTCATTTTACTTGTTCTCTCTTCTCAGGAGTTCATAGTCGGTTTCGCTCATTTTGTGAAAGAAACTAAGACCCGACATTTGGTACCGTTACTTGAATGTGTATTTTTACTCCATCTATATTCTAGGATATGTCTGGGGTTCAACAAGGTACTTTGTGTCACTCTACTTTCCATAAAGATCCGTAAAGATCTACTTTGTGTAAAGATCTGGAAAGATCCCAGATCTTTTACTTGGGACCAAGGTCGTGGTAAAAAGATGTTACAAATCTAAAGTAAAAAACGTAACACATGAAAAAAAGTATGACCTATTTTAGAGACTTTCCATATTTTAGTATTCTCATTAATCGTCCGATATTCCCAAAGGAAACTCGTTTGGTAATGATAATTAGGTTATATATACAAGTCTATAATACTTTTTTGGTCTACCCCATCATTTTTGTCCTGGTCCAACTCTCAATCTGTGGGTTCAAAAGTAATATCGAAACCGGGTTGGTACATTTTGTTACGATTAATACGGTTTAAAAGTAACTGTCTACTTACCTCTCTGTTTTGTACTATGGAGACATGTCACCTTATGACAAGTCTTTATTTTTCCTTACTTCAAGTACGATGTTGTACCCCCTTCGAACTTCGTAATACGATTGACTTTCTACGGTCCAGTGTTTCCCTATACATAGTAAGGTAATAACCTGTCAAGGTCTTATCCCTCTAGGGTGACTCTATCTTTCGTCTAGCCACCAAGGGTCCTCGACCCCCAATCCTTTCTTTCCTCTTAACTCTGACTGGTGATTATCCATGTCCAAAAAACATCCCTCCACTACTTTTACAAGATCTTAATCTGTCACCACTATTGACGTGTTATACCACTTATATTGGTGATTTAACATGTAAAATTTTACGACTTAAAATACAGCACACTTAATGTAGAGTTAAAAATTTTTTTTGATTATCGTTTATATTATAGCCGGTTCAAAACTTAAAAAAGAAACTCACTTGTGAGAAATTCTTGA
Source organism: Capra ibex (assembly GCA_006410555.1). Taxonomy (NCBI): domain Eukaryota; kingdom Metazoa; phylum Chordata; class Mammalia; order Artiodactyla; family Bovidae; genus Capra; species Capra ibex. The sequence goes on from SJYO01037955.1 coordinate 32,867,736, forward strand.
GAGTCTTCTTCTTTAGTTCCGAGTTTTTATAATTGATTGAACGGGTTCAAACGTGTTGACGGATGACCATCTGGTTCCAGACAGACGAAGGGTTGGTACGTGTAGGAGACACATCAAGACGAAGAATTTAGTCATGGTAAGGACCCGAAGTCGAGGGAGTAGATGTTTCACTTCCACAATTTTACCTAGTAGAGATTCAACGAAAGTACAAGATTGACACTAACGACCTAAGGACCCTTCTCAAGGTCCTCATCCTCTCGTTCGATCGGGTCACAGTTCATATTTTGTTTTTGGATCTTTTTGTCTTTTGTCAGGGAAGTGTAGGTTCAGGATCCGGAGGTCCTGTAAATGGTAGTTACACTTTTTCTAAAGTGACCCTCTCCGGTAAAGATAGTTTAACGAAAACTCTGAGATGAAAAACATAATGTTGAGACTTGTTGAACTACCTAATAGGTGTCTCTGGAAGATGAGTCATGATTCCGACCAGGTGACTAAGTCTCATTTTCTAAAACTTATAGAAAGGATAGGGACGAGAGTGTCCGTGAGGTCCTTGGTGTCTGAAAAGGTTCCGACTATGAAATAGGGAACACGTCCTAGGTGTAAGCCGTCTTAAAGTTTCGTTCTCCTCAAATAGGAATCAAACCGTGGTAGAGGGTCAGGAAAGAACCGAAGGATTGTTATTTATTCTGGGACTGTGGAAGTCCCTTGATACACTGTCCAATGAAATAAGGAAGGACCTGTGACGTAAAAGATTCCAGTAGGACTTCCGTTTGACATTACGTACTTAATATCTGTGACATCGTTCAATCACTTTTTCTCTGAGAATCCGTCACCCGTTAAAAGAATGTTAAGAGACTTAGTGGAATTTCCATTACGGTGGCGTAGGGGAGAGGTAGTTCATAGGTTTACTGAACGGATTGAAAAGGCCGTGGACGGACCGATTAAGTATGAAGGTTTAGGCGAAAGACAAAGCGTCTTAAAAATGGGTGGTAATCTTAGACATTTGAAGTTTCAGTTGTAATCTCTTTGGTCTGTGTTTTATGTTAGTGTACTGAATCTTTTTATCTTCCAGGGGAGCAGTAATTGTTGTCCATTTTAATCAGAAGATGGTATACCATCGAAGAGATATGGTATACTAATAAAAAACTGAATAAGGTTTTTAGACAGGAGACCATAAATTTTAATAAGTAAGTTAAGTGAATTTTAAATAAAAGAAAACTGGTAGGGTCCGACCGGAATTCTGTTTCCGGTCTTTACTCCCTGACTCAAGATCGGATCTTGAACAGACTGATCTAGGGAAGGAGAGGGAAGGGGAGTTTTTCACGAAATAGGTTTACTTTGAAACTCATGGAGGAAACAAAGAATTACGACAGCATTAAAATTTCAGACCCGAAACGTCCTCGCCCTCGGACTCTTCACCAACCGTCCACTCTGATCTACGAACCTCCTCGAGTTCCCTATTTCGAAGGACCTCAAACTTCTAGTTCTACCTATACCCCGTCCTCTATTCTCCCCGTTTCTGTCCATTCTACGACCTTCCGGTTTCTGTGGGTAGTAATTGAGTACGGGACTAAGGTCGTTTTCTTCCGGTCTCCTTCGACATGTCAAAACTATAAACTTTGACAAAACGGTTTCGAGAACCTTAGATGCTAGAGGTCCACGGGGACCTTTAGTAGAACCCGGAGGTCGGTGACTAGTGACTACAGACCATGTATCACATTCTGATATCTTCAGACTGCGGTCCGACTTGACTCCCACGTGTACACGCACCTTGAGTCTCCTTGAACCTAGAAGTAACGTCCCGGGACCGGACATGATGTTACCAGACATATTGAGTTTCTTGTGTATTTTCCTGAGACCTTGAAAAGTGGTCTGGTGTATAAGAACGAAGTAGACTCATACAGTCCAGACGTCAGTCTTGCGTCCTCTGATTTGTGACTGATGTTCCTCTACAAATATCTGTTCAATAATCCCAGACTCTAAAGATGTCGCTTTTATCGACGTTTCTAGTGGGACAGATTGTGTGTCCTGGTTGGAGAATGGAGAGTGGATTCCTCATTGTCCTCCGACCTTTCGACCGACACCAGGAAACTTTTGGACGATTCGGATTAATAAGGTTTCCCGACAGACTCCAATATTTAGACGTCCAAGGGTCTCTTGTTACCCGACTCTCCTTCACAATTTATGTCTCTAACTAAAGGGTCACTTCAGAACCGATCCTTCGTCTCCCTCCGTTCAAACCTGTCGAGAGGTTCTTCCCTTCCCTTCTACTCTTTGTAGTGAAGGACCTCAGTCAATCCTTGGTCCCAGGGGTACCCGTAAGAAAGAGCCCACATCGGGAGGTTGATGGAACTTAAACCCCGTGCGAAAAGGGCCTAAGGTGTCGGGAAGGATCTTTCTCGACTTGAAAGAAACCCCCTGGGACTTCCGTCTTAAACCCCAGACTTATAGTACGACTCTTTTCTATGCCTAGGGAAACTACGTGAGGGTTCCGGGAAAGACCTTTCTTGAGTTGCACGAAGGAACGATCAAGTGCCTCCCCTTTCCCTCGAGACTCGTCTACCTCCTTCTACCCTAACCCGTGGTTTTGTCTCGACTTTTATCTTGTCCCAGACCCGAATCGCATTTTCATTGGTCTTGTGACATAAGGTTGACGACCCACCGCCTCGATTGACCCCTTCGGTTCAAAATGAGTAAGAGTGGAAGAGAGAAGTCGTGTTTACGGACCGAAGTCACTGAGAGGGGAAGAGAGAGAAATAGACTTCTTATACGTATTTACTTGTACAAAAGAAGTACTATTTTACACACAAATAATAATAATTAAATTTAATAATTAATGTAAAAAATAAATAAATACGGAGAGACGTGTCGTACACCCTAGGACAAGGGACTGGTCCCTAGTTTGGACACGGGGGAATAAACCTTAACGTCACAGAATTGGTGACCTGGTGGACTCTTCAGGAACAAATATTCAAAAAAATTGGTATTTTAAACCTAACCGTTTGTGTCCAACTTTCACTTCTTAGTCTTATCTATGAACTGTTATTAAAAAAAAAGACTGGATACTATGTTATAATCAGTAAGTTTGGGTTTGGTTTAATAGTCGACGGTTTGGACATTGGTGGTGTCGTCTCCTCGCTTTAAATTCGGTATCGTGGATGGATACTCCTGTCTCCAGGTACCACGAGATCCCCTTGGTCCTACACCCCTTCTCCCTGTTCATACGACTAGGAGACCGATGACGAGAAAGACACTTACTATTTGACAGAAAGTGAGGACTAGGTCCTGAGAGGATAGAAGACGGCCGTCGTGGGTCCTTTGACACCGTCCGATTGACCAAATCGAATGACCAGTCTATTTTAGTATTAAGAACTGTACATCGGCTTCTTATACGGCTGAGTCAAGTATTAACTAGAACAAGGGGTTAGAATAGGTTCCTCGAGTCACTATACTCAGCAGTGTGGTCACTGATTCTTTATTTTTAGTTATGCGTAGAATGTAGTTTTGTTATAACTCTTATTCAGAAAGTCCATCTTAGTTTGTCTCCACCATAATATGATTCTCCTCAGTATTTCTTTCACCCACAAACGCGGAAGCTCAAGTGTTTATGACTAATTTCAGTCACATAGTTCCTAAAGGAGGAGCCAGATCACCAATTCTGAAACGAAAGGTCACTCCTCCCCATCCCCAAGTTAGGGACCAATCCCTTGATTCTAAGGTATAAGGAGCGTTGATTTTACGGTTTTGTACTTTGTCTTCGTTATAACATTGTTTAAGTTATTCCTGAAATTTTTACCAGGTGTATTTTTTTTTTTTTGGAACTTATGAGTTAATTTTTCGTCGATTTAGTATACTAGGGACTTTTTTTTTATAAAAAGTTAAGGGTGCGTTCTTCCAATAGTAACTAAAAAGTATAAATAAAACTTTTAAGTGTAGAGTTTGATTGTTCTGACTAAATTTAAGTGGTGGCAGTGTCGTCACACAGAGATGTGGTCCTGTGTGGGGTGTGAAAGATGGGGTTATGTCGAAAGTGTCCTTTCTGGATCTTCGCACCAGAAACGTAAGTACAACATCATTCAAATGTACTTCAAAGTCGAAAGGAGGTTCCAAAAGAAGATGGAGTAAAAGACGTACTTAGTTATTTTCGTTAAAACTTTCGTAAGTATGTGAAAACCCTTGGTCCTTAAGTCTTCGACTCAATTCATCTTTTGTACACTAGTTGTTATTCTTGACTGGAATATTTTGCATGACGTCTCTTTCACGGGGTGTTTTGTCTGGGAGGTCCGAAGATAAACGTTTACTGACGTAAAGAAATAAGTTAATGATACTCACTTAGTCTCAAAGAATACTGATATACTCTAGTTGCACGTCAGATATGTTTTAGTTTAATCTTGAGGTCGGTGTGTCGAAACGATTGAGTAGGACTACTACAACCAGTGTAAAAGGGACCACCCCCGCCCCGCCCCTCCCGTACGTCCACTTCAGTCTGAAACGACATGTACTTACTCAGTTAAAGTGGAGTACTCCCTTGACTACTCGAGTCTGTCGTGTGCACCCTTGCGGAAAGTGAAGAAAAAGGGAGTACTGTATGTGATGAAAACGCGTAATGATGAACACGTAATGTTTAGATAAGTAAGTAAGTGAGTAAATTGGTCGTCAATAACTTGTGGATGACATACGGTCCGTGACCAAATCTGTAAACCACCCCCATATCGTCACTTTTTTGACTACAGGTAGAAACACCTCGAGTGTCAAATCGTCTCCGTTTCTGTTTGTTGTCTGGATAAATTTGTTAGTAGGTTTATTTATAACTCATCATACAATCTTCCACTAAGTACGATACCCTTTGTCTTGTATGACTTGTCCTATTTCTCCTGACTCGTACGGTCCTCGACTTACTCCACCTGACTTTAAAATTTACGTGACTCGTTTGTGAACTTCTTCTACTTTCTCAACCGGCACGTCGACGGACCCTCTTCTTGCAAGGTCTGTCTCCCTTCTCGGTCACATTTTCCCCCATTTGACCTTTACACGGACCACGTGCACTCTTGTCACTCCTCACCCGTTCCTCCTTTCGCTGCCCCCTGATCCAGCCCCTCCATGGTCCCCTCTATGGTCAAAGACGTTGTGAACAACATTTCTGAAAACATGTCTTACCCCTCACCCCCGAAGGGTTTACCGAGTCACCATTTCTTAGGTGGACGGTTACATCCTCTGTGTCCAAGCTAGGGTATAGACCCTGCTAGACCTCGTTGATTCGGACACACGGTGTTGATGACTCGGACACGGTATCTCGGGTCCTTGGTGTTCCTGACTTCGATTCCCGGGATCTCGGGCACGAGATGTCGTTCTTTTCGGGGTCGTTATCCTTCGGACACGTGAGTTGACCTCTTTTCGTGGTGTGTCATTGTCTCTGGGCCGGTTCGGTTTTTGTTTTTTTTATTTAATGTAAATTTTTGTTGTTTTTTCTTTCTCGATCAAGAATTTTTTTACTCTTCGTCAAGTCGAGACTCGTCTCCTTAGTACACTATACGTGAGACAAAATTTTGCTTCCGAAACAAGGACACAACTCTCATCTGATGGCCGTCTCGTTCCCATCCTCACTCTGGTCTATAAGTCTCTTCGACCGAGTCACGTCTCATTGTCATCCCCACCAAGCTTCACCAGTTTTAGTTCTAGTCAAAACTTCCATCTCAGTCGTCAGAAAGGAAAACCTAGACTATGTCCCACACTCTCCTTCTGTCTTCAGTTCTTACCATAGATTCACAAACCGAACTCGTTGGTCTCCGTACCTCGACAGTGGTGGACTCCGACCATCTCATCGAAAGACACCCAACCCCGGTAGACTGGATAAGACTACGGGTCCAGATAAGACCTCAATGTAAGACTTATACAACAAACTCTCCGACACACCGACGACCCACCCACCGACCTGTAGACTTAGAACTATGACCTCGTCTCCTGACTTAACCTTTGTTTTTTTAACCCTCCGTGTTTCATGGTTACTATAAATTTCAGAGGACTTCTATTTGAAATCCACCTGAAAGACTCCGGTCTCAAGAACGACTTAGTTTTCGTGTGACGTTACAAAACATACATGAAGGTGAGAACGGAGACCGTTCCCTATATTGTTCAATTAGGGAATTAAATTCTGTGATCTTCGAGAGTCTCTTGGTAGACAGTGAGAAACATAAGAGATGGTCAAACGGTCAGTTCTCGATGAAGTACAGGATTAAACGTTTAGTCATTACCGTTCCCTTAAGTAACCTTCCTGACTACGACTTCGAGGTCATGAAACCAGTGGACTACGTTTCTCAACTGAGAATAACCTTTAATCTGGGACTACGACCCGTTCTGACTTCCGTTTTCCTCTTCTCCCGTCGTCTCCTACTCTACCAATCTGTCGTAGTGACTGAGTTTTCTGTACTCAAACTCGTTTGAGGTCCTCTGTCACTTCCTGTCCCTTCGGACCACACGACGTCAGGTGCCCCAACGTCTCAGCCTGTACTGAATCCCTGACTTGTTGTTATTGTTTTTACTGATCACTCCAGTTTTAGGAATCATCAGGAGGGTAAAGAAACTTTTAACAGATAACCGACCTACTGTAGTGGTTGAGCTACCTGTACTCAAACCCACTTGAGGTCCTCAACCACTACCTGTCCGTCCGGACCGTACGACGTTAAGTACCGCAGCGTTTCTCAACCTGTACTGACTTCGCTGAATCGTCGTCGTCGTCGTTGTGTGTGTTTACTGACCAGTTACTTTTTTGGGGAAGATAATTTTTTTTTTTTCTGAAGAAAACCTATTTATTGAAGTAACTCCGTATAAAATATAGAGGATGTTAAGTAGGTAAAGTTTACATGTTAAGTTACTAAAAATCCTTTAAATAGTTCGATACGTTGGTGGTTGTATTTAGTCAAAGTCTTGTAAAAGTAGTGGGATCATTCTAAGGAATACGGGAAAGTGTCAATTACGGTAAGGGTCGGGTCGGTCGTGAAAAAGATAGACATCTAGACGGGGAAGACGTACAAAGTATATTTACCTTAGTATGTACCAGAGAACACAGAACGAAGAATTTTCGTTGAGGAAAAGTTAGCTAGGAGTCAGTAGTCTTGCATAGGGGAAGACGCAGAAGACGTAAATGTGGGATGTTTCAGAGCTGAGTGTGTTTGTACGAGAAAACTCTTGTAGAAAGAGTGAAAGGAAGCCTAGTACGGGTCAATAGGTTAATAAAGTCGTAGAGTGGGCAGGAAAGGGAAGTGTAATAAGACCCCTTATTGGTGGAAAGGAAGGTCAAACCCGATATTGCGCAGACCATCGGAGAGAAGGGAAGTCTCAAGGAGGGTGCTGACGTGACTTCACTTCCACCGTAAGAAAGGGTAAACCAGAGGATCTAAAAGGAATGAAAAGGTTGTAGTATTTGATACAAAACTTTCCTTTATTAAAGAGTAATTGTGATCCGCATCTCAGGTTTGTGGTACGATTACATTATGCATAGTATACGATTATATCAGTACAATGAGACGTAAAGTAAGAAAAGTAAGAATAAAGCTTTGAAGTAACGTAAAAATTAAAAGAGGTACAATAACAAAAAGATCCTGTCTAATTGTCCCTGATTACTTGGGTTTCAGAGAAACCATGAAGAAAACGGACATAACTACGATTCCAGAAAGAAGACGGGACGAGGGACAGGTTAGTCTCTGTGTGTGAAATCTAGTTTCTCGAGAGACGATACTGAACGGGGACTCTCGACTTCTATCTAGTCGAGACTCTTTGTCTTTTAGGTTTCACCGAGTGAGGGACACTGAGTCCAGAATTGGTCTCTAGGTCGAGGGGTCGGGACGGGTACCGTTAAGGACGCGAAGGCGTGTCTTGTCTCAACGGGAACCGGAACGTAAGCTTCTCCGACGATAATTACCAGTTCCCATTGACTTCGGTCTGAGTGTAGGGTTTCTACTACGAGTAAATAGAAGATCTGAGTCTTGGTGGTTCAGGACTTTTTTACGCGGTTGCTACTGGGTCCCTAACTCAAGACATGACTGCGACGGTGTAGAGGCACAGGGAGGTCTCACTTTCCACGACCTCCGATTCTCTTAATCACTGTGTGTGAGAGGGAAAGATAGGGAAAAGGGCGCTTGGTCGGTGCTGACTCAAGTGTTCGTCGGTCATTAGGAGTTCGGGCGTGTCACGTGGTAAGTTTTCTGTGGTGGGAGAAGCGAAGGGGTCTCCACCGTCATTTTTTTCCCTCTGAGGACACCCAGGGACGTAAAGGACTTTCGTGGGCGGTGACGAGTGTGTGGTCAAGTTTGTGACTACTTTACAGACACGGGAGGTGAAGGGAGGGGAAAGTCCGCCTAGGTCGACGTAGAACTTTGTTAAAGGGGTCAACCAGAGTTAGGAAGGTCCCAGGCAAGGTAACCGAACCGGTCTCGGACGGGGGTGGAGTACGGTTCGGACCAAAGTGAATACAGTTTTGTTGAAGGTAGTTTTAGCACCCGAAGAAAAAAGTTTAAAGAAAGTGACAAAACTTCAGTCGTCTCTTTTCTATGAATTTAACGTTTTATTGATGGAGCTAATTACACAAGACCGATTACGATCCGCGACAAGAAAAGAGCTTAGAGAGGACGTATCAAACGACTCCCAAAAAATTTTAACCTAAAACCCCAAAAGAAAGAAGAGATTCCTAGAGACCGTCCGTACCATCCCGACTTGTCCAAGGTATTAAATGTTTCCAAACGTATCTGACTGAAAGATTCAAACCGTTGTAAGAAAAGGTTCGTTTCCCACGAGGAATTTTCGACCTAAACAACCTATAAAAGGGACATTAAGTAGGTAGACGTACTAGGAGATCCGGAGAAGAATCAGATCTCCTAAAGTTAATGTTCTTTCGGTTTAGTTATTTCAAGACAGGATCTTTTTCTCTATTCGGTTCAGGAATCTCTACACCTGTCTTGTTAAAATTGTAGACCCGAAGGTTAGTCACATTGAGAAGTACACAGACGACTGGTCAAGACTGACACCGTAGTGACTGTAGACACCGGAGACCGATTAATACGAGTTTCTTTTACGCATCCGTAAAACATAATAGATGCCTCTAAAAATTTTATTGACGTTTGATTCGTAATTTCTTTGGTATATAATAACCTATGTACTCGTATTTGTAACTATACTTTTACGTTTCGAACGAATATTACCATACAAATATAATCTTCACGGTCTTTGATTATGTTTAATATTATCTGTTCCCCCTACCCATGGTCATAACTAATTCACATTGATATACGACACATAACTCAATTAACGTGTGTGTGTAGTGGAACTAGACAGAAAACCTCTACTCTTTTATCCGAGTCTCTCTAATTGAACAGGTCCCAGTGGTTTGAATATATCCACCTTGATCCTAAATTTAGATCTCGGTCTGTAGGACCTTACACTTCAGTTCACCCGGAATCTTTCGTAGTGATGCTTGTTTCGATCACCTCCACTACCTTAAGATCAACTCGACAAAGTTTAGGACTTTCTACTACGACACTTTCACGACGTGAGTTATACGGTCGTTTAAACCTTTTGAGTCGTCACCGGTTTCCTGACCTTTTCCAGTCAAAAGTAAGGTTTGGGTTTCTTTCCGTCACGGTTTCCTACGAGTTTGATGGCGTGTTAACGTGAGTAGAGTGTACGATCGTTTCATTACGAGTTTTAAGAGGTTCGGTCCGAAATCGTTATACACTTGGCACTTGAAGGACTACAAGTTCGACCAAAATCTTTTCCGTCTCCTTGGTCTCTAGTTTAACGGTTGTAGGCGACCTGGTACCTTTTTCGTTCTCTTAAGGTCTTTTTGTAGATAAAGACGAAATAACTGATACGGTTTCGGAAACTAACACACCTAGTGTTATTTGACACCTTTTAAGACTCTTTCTACCCTTATGGTCTGGTGGACTGGACGGAGAACTCTTTGGATATACGTCCAGTCCTTCGTTGTCAATCTTGACCTGTACCTTGTTGTCTGACCAAGGTTTATCCTTTTCCTCATGGAGTTCCGACATATAACAGTGGGACGAATAAATTGAAGATACGTCTCATGTAGTACTTTTTGCGACCTGACCTTCTTCGTGTTCGACCTTAGTTCTAACGGCCCTCTTTATAGTTATTGGAGTCTATACGTCTACTGTGGTGGGAATACCGTCTTTCACTTCTCCTTGAGTTTTCGGAGAACTACTTTCACTTTCTCCTCTCACTTTTTCAACCGAATTTCGAGTTGTAAGTCTTTTTCTTCTAGTACCGTAGACCAGGGTAGTGAGGTACCCTTTATCTACCCCTTTGTCACCTTTGTCACAGTCTGAAATAAAAAAACCCGAGATCTTAGTGACGTCTACCACTGACGTCGGTATTTTAATTTTCTACGAATGAGGAACCTTCCTTTCAATACTGGTTGGATCTGTCGTATAAGTTTTCGTCTCTGTAATGAAACGGCTGATTCCAGGTAGATCAGTTCCGATACCAAAAAGGACACCAGTACATACCTACACTCTCAACCTGACAATTCTTCTGACTCGCGGTTTCTTAACTACGCAAACTTGACATCACAACCTCTTCTGAGAACTCTCAGGGAACCTGACGTTCCTCTAGGTTGGTCAGGTAAGACTTCCTCTAGTTGGGACCCTAAAGAAACCTTCCTTACTGCGACTTCGACTTTAAGGTTATGAAACCGGTGGAGTACGCTTTTCAACTGAGTAACCTTTTCTGTAACTACGACCCTCCCTAACCCCCGTCCTCCTTCTCCCCTACTGTCTCCTACTCTACCGACCTACCGTAGTGACTGAGTTACCTGCACTTAGACTCGCTTGAGGCCCTCTACCACTACCTGTCCCTCCGGACCGCACGACGCTAAGTGCCCCAGCGTTTCTCAGCCTGTGCTGACTCGCTGACTTGACTTGACCTCCTAAATTTAAAGTTAAACTAACGTTTGTTTAGGTCTGGTACTGGAACCCTAAATGGTAAACGGGGTAGGATTACAACAAGTAATACTGGTCGAAACAACAACAAGTCAGTACAATCTGAGAAGTGTTGGTGTACTTGACGTCGTAAGGTCCGAAGGTACAGGAAGTGATAGAGGGTCTCAAACGAGTTTGAGTACAGGTAGCTCAGCTACTACGATAGGTTGGTAGAGTAGGAGACAGTGGACGAAAGGAGACAGTAGGAGAGAAGGACGAAAGTTAGAAAGGGTCGTAGTCCCAGAAAAGGTACTCAGCCGAGAAGGGTAGTCTACCGGTTTCATAACCTCAAAGACGAAGTCGTAGTCAGGAACGTTACTTATAAGTCCTGACTAAAGGAAATCCTACTTAACCAAACTAGAGGAACGTCAGGTTCCCTGAGAGTTCTCAGAAGAGGTTGTGGTATCAAGTTTTCGTAATTAAGAAGCCACGAGTTGGAAGAAATACCAGGTTGAGAGTGTAGGTATGTACTGATGACCTTTTTGGTGTCGAAACTGATCTACCTGGAAAAAACCGTTTCATTACAAAGACGAAAAATTATCCCAAAGGTCCAACCAGTATTGAAAAGAAAGTTCCTCGTTCGTAGAAAATTAAAGTACCGACGTCAGTGACAGGTGTCACTAAGACCTCGGGTCCTTTATTAGACACTGATAAAGGTGAAAAAGAGGTAGATAAACGGTGTTTCACTACCCTGGTCTACGGTACTAGAAACAAAAAACTTACAATCCGAAATTCGGTCTAAAAAGTGACAGGAGAAAATGGTAGTGTTGGTCCAAATCTTTTTCTTTTTTCCCGTCGTTGGAGATAGACGGTTTCTCCGAAGAGGGGTACATTTATAGTATTCCCTAAGGTGAAGTCACCAGACAAGTGTGGGTTTTATTCAGGGTACGGGTCTTCCTTTCCCGGAACCCCTTTTGTTCTCCATAAAAGTCTGTCCGGGTCTTCCGTTCACTCACGAACCCTCCCCACTCCACGAAAGAGGTCCACTCACCTTCTCCGGTTGACGGGAGTGGATAGAGAGGTGGTACTAGAACTCTGTCAGGGGCTCTTTCAAGACCTCTTCGTCTCCGTTGTAAAGGAGTCGAACGGGTCTTAGTCTCCGGACTCACAGGTCGTATCGGTTCCAAGTTTTATTATCGATCGTGTCTGATACGGAGGTTCCAACCGGGGACCGAACCCCGTAGGACCTGGTGTCGGTGGAGCGGACCGAGGACCGTGGGCGATACCGCGGAAGTGAGGTCTGGTCACGGAGAGTTCGTCTGACATGGGACCTATGGAGAGAGAATTGCTACTCGGCGGGGAGGCTACCGTCCGTCAGACGTGGGTGGAAGACCGACATTTGTTCTCCCCAAAATTATGGTGTACGTAACAAGGACACCTAAAAACACCTTCTATTACACGACATTCCACTCCGACCCTCGCTTCCCCTTCCCGTCCGTTTAGGGACTCGACTTCCCGACGAGTCTACAGAGAAGTTCCTTCCTGAGCGACAGGTCTCCCAATCCTCACAGAATAATCGAGTACTGGAGGTCGACACTCGAAGTAGTTCCAGTACGAGTTGAGAGCCCAGTTCTAGTACGAGAAGACCCCCACCAAACACCGGTTGTCGTTCGGTCTACCCCTCTGTGTCGGACCGACAAAGATGGAGAACACAGAGGAGACTACTCGTTCGAACTGAGGTCTCGAGGGACACCCCGACGGGCGGAGACAGTCCTGTCGTCGTACCAACCAGGTACGGTCGAGGGGGACGGGTGTGGACGAGGGAGGGATAAGGAAGGTGTCTACAAAGGGGTTGTCTGTAGAATGTGAGAATCGAGATTGAGTCGTAGACGAAGGATCTCTTGGGTACACTCCCTCCCACTATACTACTCTTCTTGTTATACTATACTACTCTTCTTGTTTTATAAAGGGGTTTTCCTCTCCTACCCTTTACTCTCATCGGTTTTTTCCGGACAGTGCTTACCCCTCTTGAGCCGAGTAGACTCGTCTCCTTGTCGGTCGTCTCGTAAGAACTCTTCAGTTCAACCTACTTACCGTAAGTGTTTCTAAGGGAAATTTAGACAACCGACCATTTTCCTTTTCGGTTGTCGTTTCTCGAGCAGACCCCACTCCGAGAGAAATGAGTAGAGATTTGTCGCAGTGGTCTTAAGTGGGGTTATAGCCTCAGTCTAGTGTGAACCAAGTCCACAGTCGTGACGGTACACCCGGGAACCCGTCCTGTGACCCGGAGTGTCCACTTAAGGAGCCTGAGTAGCTCGATACCCCACCAACCCTCCTAATTTACCCTCGGTCGGCCAAAGACCGGACCGTGTTTCATGTACAGTTATTTACAGTCAAGTAGTGCGAGAGTCTTTAAGCGATCCATTAGTGTCCAGTTGGTCAAGTCGAACAGTCGCCGGTTACAGGACCTCTCTTAGGGGTCTTCCACTTGAGTGTCTCCCCTCGACAGTCTCGGCTAAGACCTCAGTCTTACGCCGTTTCTCTTGGTGTCAGTTGAACCCCATTTTTCCTCAGGAACCTTTTTGGTTTATGTGTTTCTGTCTGTCTCTCTTTCCCTGAGGTTTGATTTCTAGACTTTCTCCCGTGAAGGGACCACCACATCACCAATTCTTAGGCGAAAGGTTACGTCCCCTGTACCCACACTATAGACCAGTCCCTTGATTCTAGGGTGTACGACACCCCGTTGATTTGGGTATTCGGTCAGGATGTCTCGGGTGTGTGAGACCTCGGGAACTCTGTGTTGATCTCTCTTCGGGAACGGGGTGTCACTTTCTCGGACATACAGCGTTGTCTCTTGGTTGCGTCGGTTTTTTAATGAATTAATTTTTTTTCTGTCTAGACTCTCTCATACCGTTTATACGAAATCTACGGTTCGGAGCGACTGGGGACTGTGTCTCCGAGAAACTCCCAGAGTCCCTAGATTCAGTAGGGTCGCTCTTCCTACGCATGCATACACACCCACGCACGTACATACCGACACCCTCTTTAGTCCGAGACATCTGGTAGTCGTGTCGTCCGGTATAACAGACGGTCCTCTCCTCTGTCTACGGAAAGTTTTGTGCCTGTCACCACCGGAGAACAAAACGAAGGTACAGGTAGACCGGTCCCAGTCCGAGGGTTGAGGGTCTCGTCAACGTTCGGAAGACCGGACTTGACTTGGGATTCCCACAAAGGTTTCCAGGACCTTAACGGAGTCCTAAGTCCCACCTCAGACCCTCCGACGGGTAGGGTTGGTTCGACACTCGACTGGGGACTTATAAAACATTTGATGCGCCCGCCGAGAGTCACTATGGTTGTTGACGGTGTTTATTAGTCTACGTGCACGCTCCTCACTCGCGGAGAAGGTCGTGGAGTAGGGGGATTGGGTGGAAAGGTTGTAGACAGTGTCCATAGATCTGTTGTGGGAAGGGAGACCAAGTCTCCGGAGGATATTTTCCCGGACGAAGTACGAAGACTCAGTCCTCAAAGTTTTCGGGTCGGTAAAATTATAATTTATCAAGTTGTGTGCGGTCACGGTACTCTGTCAGTTGTAATACAAAAAAATTTACAGTTCTCTCCCTGAGAGACGTCTGTGTGCTAAAGTTGAGATACCACTTTTGTCGGGTCGTACTTGTCGGTCGAGACGGAATCATACTCCACTTCGTCCACACCCGTAAACTCAGTGTGCGTACAAAGTCTTAGAATCCTTGAGTGAAGCAATGGTTCACAAGAGTTGTCCTTTCTCGACCGTCTGGCGTCCGTGGTCTGAACCTCGGGCGGATGAATCTTGTTTCCCTTTTGTAGGTTTTTGTTTTAGTCTCGGTACCTGAACGGACCTTTTTATTTGTGGGGGGTTTCCATAAAGAGCTGAACGTGTGGTCCTTTTCGTGCTAAGCCTTCTTAGACCTTCCCTCCTCTTTGTTTCGTAACTGGTCTCGTGGAAGAACTTGAAAACGTCCCCCACCCCTTTGTTTACTCTCAAAAGGTGACGCCGTGACAAGGAAATCTGAGGGTTTGTAAAGAGTTTCTGTTTCTCCGTAGGATTCACAGGATCAAGGGGTGCACGACACGAATCAGTGAATCATCGCAGGCTGATAAACGTCGGGGCACCTGACATCGGACGATCCGAGGAGACAGGTGCCCCTAAGAGGTCCGTTCTTATGACCTCACCCAACGGTACAGGAGGAGGTCCCCTACAAGGACTGGGTCCCTGACTTGGGTCCAGAGGGTTTAACGTTCACCTAAGAAATCGATCCTTCGGGTACTTTGTGACCTCACCCATCGGATAGGGAAGAGGTCCCCTAGAAGGATTGACTCCTTAGCTTGGCCCCAGAAGACGTACCGTCCTCCTAAGAAATGGTCTACTAGATGGTCCCTCCGGGGAATCGATGGGGGTACGACCCCTCGTTTATCTGTCCTCAAAATACTCCCGCCGTCGTCGGGGTCCACTCTCCCGTCCCGTGGGTTAAGTGGTCTGTGAATCTCCCGAAGTGCGCCCAAGACCCTTTCTGGGTCCTCCTGTACCCCGGCTGTTCCTGTTACCTAGTGAGGAATTGATCCCCCAAAAAGACGAGGTCAATTGTGAAACGTAGGACTCAAGAGAAGTTTTTAAAGGAGGATTTTCTGAATGAAGTCAGAAAATTTTAATCAACAATACCGGAGTTCTCGTAGTTCTACTCTAAATAAATTAACGGAAGGGACGAGTTGAAGGAGGTTCCCGAATGTATAACCGTGGTGGACAAGAGTTTTCTCGGTGGGAAGTTCGTTTTCCACTAAGGTCCAGCCTGAATTTCTTTTCAATTGAAACTGTTTCCTCTAGACACCTTTTATCCTTATAACAACAAAGAATTTGTCGACTCCCGAAAGGTCCACGAGTCACCATTTCTGATGAGGATAGTTACGTTCTCTGGACCCAAACCAGGGACCCAGTCTTTCTAGGAGACCTCATCCTTCACCGTTGGGTGAGGTCATAAGTAAGGACCTCTTAAGGTACCTGTCTCCTCGGACCGTCCGATGTCAGGTGCCCCAGTGTTTCTCGGCCTGTGTTGACTCGTGTCTGTGTGTCTTGATTCTTCGTTCCAAGAGATTTAATGGTACGTGCTTCAAATGTCCCAGGTCAAAGTAAACTTTGTAGAAGTTTTATATATTTACACACTGATTTAGGTTTTCCTGGAGAAGAGTCCGAGAAAATTTGCCGACCTCAAGGTCTAACTTCTCAGATGTTTCTTCTTTTCTAAAAAAAAAGGGATTTCAAATCTACGGGATTAAGAGTGAGAAGGAGTCCGCCTCCGCTCCCTATCTTCCATTTTCTCTTTTTCTCGTTGACTCTCCTCCTTGTTTATTCTTTTCACTCAAAAGTCAAAAGTAAGAAAAGAATTTAGGGTTATCCTAGTTACTTACCTCGACATAAAATTTCCGGGACGGGGTCTAAAGTGTTGTGTTTCTGAGAGAGTCTGTTTAGGGTTAGGTCGAAAAACCCTCCGACACCCCCGAGTTCTCTCTTTTGTGTGTTGAGGAGGGGTCGGGGATGGGGTTTCCCCTCCAGGGACCCTCCGTGAGGTGTCGTCTTGGTCTTCCCTCAGTCAGACCACGGTTCTTGTCTAAAAGATACTTTTAATTCCTTTACTATCTACTCTTAGACCAAGTTCTTGACTCCTGTCCGTAGTCCGAGTCCCGACTGTTTCGTCACTTATTCGTCAACTAAAGACGGGAGTCGAAAGTGTCAGTTAGACATTGATTATAAAAAGTAGTAATTAATAAAACCATTAATTAAAATTTTTAATTAATAGTTAATATATCAATTACTGTTTAATATAATAACTTTGGTAAAATATCTTGTACTTTATCATTATATATTTTATAACCTAAATAAGTTACACTTTCATTTACAAATTAGTTTTATTACAATTATTTATTTTAGTATTTTCAATACAAATACAGGATGTGTAAATTTTTATTAGAATTTATATACTTCTGAGAAGGTGGTCTTCGTGTCCAATGAAGTCTTCGAAGACGTTCTCTCTGACTGGACGAGACCCCCACCCACAGGCGTCCGTTCAAAGGAGTCCTTCATGGTTCCCAGATTCCAGGTGGTTTTCAATCGATGTGACCCTCAACCGGTGTCGTACTCCGGACCTCCCTACCCTCTCCCGTTCTGTGAGGTCCGTCTCTCCAATTCTGACACAAATCCCAGGACCCGGTCCTTAGACTGACACTTGAGGTCAACACGGAGTTCGACCTGTACTTCAGTGTCGTTCCGAGACCTAACTTGTCACGGGGGGGGGTTGGGGGTGGGTTTTAAGTTCAGATACATCAAAGTCTCACACCGGAATAAACCATTGTCCAAAAACGTCTATTTTAGTCAATTCAAAGATCTATTCTTTGAAACGTCGACTTCCACCTCCTCTAGATATGTCGGTCGTTTTTGTTCTGACCCTCGACTGACACCGAGTCTAGTGCTTGAGGAATAACGTTTTAAGTCTGACTTTAACTTTCGTCCCTTTTGGTAATCCGGTAAGGTCATACTGGATTTAGTTTAGGGAACGTTAATGTGTCACCTTCACTGTTTGTCTAAGTTCCCTAATCTAGATTATCTGTCTCATGGACTTCTTGATACCTGTCTCCAAACATTGTGACATGTCCTCCGTTACTAGTTTTGGTAGGGGTTCTTTCTCTCAACGTTTTTCCGTTTTACCAATAGACTCCTCCAAAATGTTTGTCGACTCTTTTCTTCTCTTAGATTTCTATATTTGTAGACTTACGTCTCAAGGTTTCTTATCGTTCCTCTCTATTCTTTCGGAAGGATTCACTTGTTACGTTTCTTTATCTCCTTTGGTTTTCTTTCCCTTTCTGATCTCTAGAGAAGTTCTTTTAATCTCTGTGGTTCCCTTGTAAAGTATGTTTCCCGTGTTATTTCCTGTCTTTACCATACCTGGATAGTCTTCGTCTTCTATAAGTCTTCTCCACCGTTCTTATGTGTCTTAATATGTCTTTTCTAGAATTACTGTATCTATTGGTACTACCACACTAGTGAATGGATCTCGGTCTGTAGGGCCTTACGTTTCAGTTCCTCCGGAATCCTTCGTAGTGATACTTGTTTCGATCACCCTCCACTACCTTAAGGTCGAGTCGATAAAGTTTAGCATTTTCTACTACGACACTTTCACGACATGAGTTATACGGTCGTTTACAACTTTTAAGTCGTCACCGGCATCCTGACCTTTTCCAGTCAAAAATAAGGTTAGGGTTTCTTCCCGTTACGGTTTCTTACAAGTTTGATGACGTGTTGACGTCAGTAAAGTGTACAATTGTTCCATTACAAGTCTTAAGTAGTTCGAGTCGAAGTTGTCATACACTTAGTTCTTGAAAGCCTACATGTTCGACCTAAATCTTTTCCGTCTCCTTGGTCTCTAATTTAACGGTTATAGGCAACCTAGTATCTTTCTCGTTCTCTTAAGGTCTTTGTGTAGATGAAGACGAAGTAACTGATACGTCTTCAGAAACTTACACACCTAGTGTCTTTTGACACCTTTTAAGAAGTTCTCTACCCTTAAGGTCTGGTGGAATGGACGGAGGACTTACGTCCAGTTCTTCGTTGTCAATCTTGGCCAGTACCTTGTTGTCTGGATGGGGTTTAACCTTTTCCTCATGCAGTTCCGACATATAACAATGAGACGAGTGAATTAAATATACGTCTGATGTAGTACACTTAACGACCCGACCTACTTCGAGTTCGACCTTAGTTCTTACGGTCTTCTTTATAGTTATTGGAGTCTATACGTCTACTGTAGTGGGAAGACCGTCTTTCACTTCTCCTTGACTTCTCGGAAAACTACTTCCACTTCCTCCTGTCACTTTTTCGACCGAATTTTGTTGTAAGTTTTTTGTTTCTAGTACCGTAGGTTAGGGTAGTGAAGTAACGTTCGTCCACCCCTTTGTTCCTGTCTGAAATAAAAGAACCCAAGGTTTTAGTGACACCTACCACTGACGTCGGTACTTTAATTTTCTGTGAACAAGGAATATTCTTTTCGATACTGTTTGGACCTGTCATATAATTTTTCGTCTCTGTAGTGAATCGGCTGTTTCCAGGCAGATCAGTTTCGATACCAAAAAGGTCATCAGTACATACCTACACTCTCAACTGGTATTTCTTCAGACTCGTGACTTCTTAACTACGAAAACTTAACACCACGATCTCTTCTGAGAACTCTCAGGGAACCTGAAGTTCCTTTAGTTTGGTCAGGTAGGATTTCCTTAAGTTAAGAGTTATAAGTAACTTCCTGACTACGACTTCGACTTCGAGGTTATGAAACCGGTGGACTACGTTTCTCGACTAAGTAACCTTATCTGGGACTACGACCCATTCTGACTTCGGTCCTCTTCCCCTGTTGTCTCCTACTCTACCAACCTGCCGTAGTGGGTGAGTCACCTGTACTCAAAGTCGTTTGAGGTCCTCGACCACTTCCTGTCCCTTTGGACCGTGCGACGTGCGTCAGGTACCTCAACGTTTCTCAGCTTGTACTGACTCACTGACTTGGTGGTGGTCTATGCTTGTATGACTAAATCTTACTTAGGATTTAAGTTATTCTCACAGGAATATTCTCAGTCTTTCCTTGGTCTCTCTGGGTCTCTTCTTCCCCTACACTCCCACCTCGGACCTCCCTCCCCAGACGTTCCGTTCTCTACGGCCCCAATCGACCATCGACTCCCTTTCCGCCCCCTATGAAAGGGGGAGTCTTGGGGGCCTTCATTGGTCGATACGACTGGTGAACTAAAGTTTGACGATCGTAAGTGTTGACGCTCTTTTGTCTAAGGACGAACTTCAGAACCTTAGACACCACGAAACAATACATCAGGACTCTTGTTTACATCGGAGGAGGGGAGGAAAACCGAAACGGTTCTCCAAGACTGAGAACCTGAAGAAAACATTACTCCCCGTTAGAACATTTTGGAGATTTTAGACGAATTCTATCAAAAAATAGTACTAAACGTACCATACTGTTTTCTTTACAAGTGTATAACTTCATACCCCTTCAGTAAGTAAGACCGAGTGTACACTCAACTGGACTTAAAATACGATTGTCGAAAGGACAAACACCGGATAGTTCATATGTAATATGTAACCGAAATTAATAATTTCTTTTCCCTCGTGACCGGTCTTCCTTTGTTACAGACACGTTTTTATTTCCAATTTACGGAGGGAAGGACTCTGTGGTCACGATCATGAGAAGCTACTATTCTGAGACAAGGGTCCACGGTTCCGGTATGGCTGAGTGAGACATGCACAGTAAAGAAACTTAAGTATTCTTGTTTCTACTAAATGACTAAGTTTAAATTTGTTATATGCAGTAAAAATTTATAAATTTATATCTCTTCTTAATGGAGACACTATTGATACTGTAGTTCTTATCTTTTGTTCTGTTTCGTTTTGTTTTGGTTCAGGACGGTAAATTCAGGAACCTACAAATCTTAAAAACGTAAACTTGACATAATTTATAAAACCCAAAAAAAAAAAAAAAGTTCAATACTACAAACCGTAGATCTACTGTCGTTCTTTCTTTAAAGGTCGACGTTGACATTAGTGTAGAGAAGTTTGTTGTGTAGTGTCCCCACTTATCAGAAAATTATTTGTCGTCGATGGAGCCTATCTTGTTCTCTGTCGAGAATACCTCCTTAAAACTGGTATACTTTACATTGGATTTCTAGGTCGTTTGTAGAAGAATTTCTCTTAGTAATGATAATGTAAGGAACACTTAAACTGAGTGGTAACAGGGGAATAGGAACGGTAAGTACTAAGTAATTTCCGTGTTTCTGTTTTATTAAATCCTGGTATGTCACCTTTTTTGGTGATACCACCGATCTCGTTCAGTAAACACTCTACTTGACCAATAGAGTCAGTATTCTTGTTGACTAATAAAAGGATAAGTCATGGACGAAACTCTAAGACTTTGGTAGAATCTCTCTCCTTACTAATTTACTAAAAAATTTTTAAAAGACCAAAAGTTAGTACGTAAAGTTGAACTGAGGTCCTGGTGGAAATTATCGTAGTTGAAGTCCTTGCGGAGACGTTTGAGGTCCATCTAAGGGACAGTGTCCAAACACTGCAAGCTGGGGGAACGGATTCACACCCTAGAACGCCGTGTCCCTCGTAGTCTCTCGAACTTGGTGTCCAACAACGAGACGGAGACCCAGTCTCGGTTGTCCTTAATGGACGCAACAGCAAAGTCGGAGAGAGGAGTGAGCTGTGTTAAGTCTCAGAAATCTTTGTTTGCTTGGGTTATTTCTACAGTTACACATAATAGTGCGAAGTGAGTCTAAAGATTTCCTGGGGTTTGAAACCTTACCCGAGCAAAGGAGAAACAGGAAAGAGGATGCCGTAGACTGTCCACTAGTCTCGTCTGCAAAATTCAACGATCGGTGAGGAGGTAAAAGGATTTCGTGTCTTCCCTGACGGTAGCACGATCGCTTCGTACCTGTCTGCACAATGTATTGTCTTAGTTTCTGACGTCAGTAAACGTACCGAGTCCGGAGTGGGTTTTCAAGAACACTTCCCGCCTCAGAGACAAGTATGGACGAAATTCTGTACGGATGTAAAGATTACCCACGGAAGTAGATTGTTCCGGCAAAAGGGAAGGCATATGTTTGTTTCAGACCTAAACGGCGAGTGTCGATATATAAATCCCCTCTTATCCCCCTTTCTAGGTCTCTTGTCACAATTCGTCACGTAGTTCCCTTCGTAGGGTTGACGACACAACGTGTAATCTGTCCTTTCAAGTCGTGGGAGTGACGAGGATAGTTATGGTGGAATAAAACCACAAATTCAGAAAGGTAGAATCCTTTCAGTGATAATCGTCATCATAGTAGAAGAGATAGACGGGTAAGGTCTGAACACTCCACCCATTACTTTCCCTCCACCGGTGGTCAGATATTCGAGTCCCTGTCTCTACTACCTCGAAGTGCCTCGGGTAAACCAGAGGGTAAACCACGTCTCGAGGAAGAACGGGACACGTTTCGCTGGTCTGTCCCATTACGACAAAATCCTCGATCGATCTGGGACCGGTCTTCTAGACGGTCTTGAGAGGGGCTCGACGTCTTTCCCACACTACAAGAGTGCCCTCACCCGACCCAATCGGGGTCGTCGGATAACTAGTCTTTCCTCCAAAACCTCGGACCTTTTGGATCCAAGACAGTGAATATCAACACACTGAACTCTCGTTTAACAAAAGTAAAAACGGAGTCGAAGTAGACTTTACCCAACGCTACTATTCATTCACTGTAAATCTCCGTTTCGTACTCGGGTGTTAGGGTCATGAACTTTTTACAAGTGTCACTACTGTAAGTCAGATGACCCGATGGATACCTCTCTACAGTTAATTACTGTACACATTCAGGGGTGACCACTTCCCTTCCGTGCTTTTTGGATGTGCGTGCACAAAAGTCAACACAGACTAAGAAGTGTTGGGGTACCTGACATCGGACGGTGCAAGGAGACTGGTACCCTATGAGGTCCGTTCTAATGACTTTACCCGACGGTTCGGGAGGGGGTCCCCTAGAAGGACTGAGTCCCTAGTTTGGACGCAGAGAATACAGAGGACGTGACCGTCCACCCAAGAAATGGTGTCCACGGTGGACCCTTCAGGTCTTTGGGTGTACCGTTTCTACTTTTACGACCCGTTGACCTGTGGTCAGAGTCCCGGGACCGGGTACACTAGCCCCTTTCAACTAAGGTGACAGCGGAGTCCTCTCCGACAGATGGAGGGTTCATTTAGTTGAAAGATTGGACCGTAAGATGTCGTAGTGTACACTCAGTGGGGTTAGAGTCTCGGACCGGGGTCGTTCCTCCTCCAGACAAAGGTCAGACCTGCCCTCTCTTCAAACCCCCTCTTACCTATGTACACATGTACACCGACTCAGGAAGAAGACAGGTACACTCTCCTAGTGTTGTGACAATTAGTTGATCTGAGACTATATTTTTCATATTCTATTTTTTTGTTTTTCTCCTGACAAAGTTGTCTCGTTCTCCCGTCCCCTTCAAAAGTCTTTGTAGATTGTGACAACCCGAGGAACAAGGTAGAGAAAGTTTGGGGATTTCTCCGTACAGGAGAGACCTTCAAGGTGTCCCGTGTCTAGGACCGATAGGCGGTTACAGGCCGGGACCCGACTAATGTGAGTTTAACCGTGAACTACTATTTTATAAAATACTCACGAGGTCCCCAAAAATGAAGACACAGAACAGTCAGTATAGTTAATGGAGACTTTGTAGTTATTGGAGTCTATACGCCTGTTGTGGTGGGAATATCGTCCTTCGCTTCTCCTTGATTTCTCGGAGAACTACTTTCACGTTCTCCTCTCACTTTTTCGACCGAATTTTGAGTTGTAAGTCTTTTGATTCTAGTACCGTAGGCCAGGGTAGTGAAATACCGTTTATCTACCCCTTTGTTACCTTTGTTACTGTCTGAAATAAAAGAACCGGAGGTTTTAGTGACGTCTACCACTGACATCGGTACTTTAATTTTCTGTGAACGAGGAACCTTCTTTTTGATACTAGTTCGATCTGTCGTATAATTTTTTCGACTCTGTAATGGAACGACTGTTTCCAGGTAGATCAGTTTCGATACCAAAAAGGTCACCAGTACATACCTACACTCTCAACCTGGTACTTCTTCCGACTCACGACTTCTTGACTACAAAAACTTGACACCACAACCTCTTCTGAGAACTCTTAAGAAACCTGACGTTCTAGTTGGGTCAGATAAGATTTCCTTTAGTTGCGACTCATAAGTAACCTTCTTGACTACGACTTCGAGGTTATGAAGTCGGTGGACTACACTTCTCGACTAAGTGACCTTTTCTGGGACTACGACCCTTTCTAACTTCCACCCTCCTCTTCCCCTGTTGTATCCTGTTCTACTAACCTTCCGCAGTGACTGAGTTACCTACACTCAAACTCGTTCGAGACCCTCTACCAGTTCATGTCCCTTCGGTCCACACGATATCAGGTACCCTAACGTTTCTCAGTCTGTACTGACTCGCTGACTTGTTGGACAGTCAGTCTTTCTGGCACATATGGGACTTCACCCACTTACCGGGAAAACGTTGGAGAACAGGGACGGAGGGGTTCGGGAGGAGGTCTTATAAGGATCCGTGGGAGATTCAGTTGTCAGTGTCACGTAAATTCTCTTGACTTAGGAAATAGGAAACGTAATTCGTCATTACTCCGTACCATCTCTTTACGTAAGTCTTATAGTAGTTGTTGTTGTTCCGTTATTAAAAGTTCTGTAACCCTTAAAATGTTTTGATGTAGATCTGTACCACGATGTAAAAGATTTACACTTAGTGACAATTCACTTCTTTCCCCAAATTTTTATCATTACTCACTCACTCACTCACTTCAGCGAGTCAGCACAGGCTGAGAAGCGTCGGGGCACCTGACGTCGGGTGGTCCGAGGAGGCAGGTACCCTAAGAGGTCCGTTCTTATGACCTTACTCAACGGTAAAGGGAGAAGTCCCCTTAGAAGGGCTGGGTCCCTAGCTTGAGTCCAGAGGGCGTAACGTCCGTCTGCGAAATTGGAGACTCGGTGGTCCCTTCGGGGGTTTATCATTATCGACGATATTAAATATACGTATAAACGACACCAGGTGTCTGATGCCACTCATGTGACTCTTTTAATGTGTTGAGTACTTATGTAAGCACTTTCTTTTTTGAGTATACCACTTCATATGTCTTATTTTGCACTTTTAGTGAGGAAGCATAGTGGGGTTTGTGGTAAGGACATTGAAAGTTGAAAATAGAATGTCAGTAAGAGTAGGCATTCACAATACCTAAGATTGGGTATTCTGAAACTTGACATCTCAAAGATTCAGAATGAATCCCCCGAAGTTGTGGAATCGATTATAAGAGGATAAAAGAAGATTATGGTAAATTTCTAACGTAAAAATACAAATAGAGATCGAGTAAACCTTAAATAAAGTTCACCCTGAGAAGAGATTTTTCAAAACCGAAAGTTACTTTAAGTGGTTTGTCTAACGGAAAATAGGAGGTCAAAACTTTACAGAGGAAAAGTGCGTGGTTTAAGGGACTGTGTCTACCCGCATAAACCCTAAGAGCCGGGACGAGGTGACCAGGCAGGCAGTCTCGGACACGGTAAGACAAACTTAATAGTCTCGAAGCTTCACATCGAGCGACAGACTACTCTTTCTTGTGTGGAGAAGAATAACAAGAATAAAAGGGGGTTTAAAGAATGGAAAGGTGAGTGAACGAGGGAAAAGTCTACTTAAAATCAAGTAGTCGAATCCAAGGGGTTTTAGTAGTAAAAGTCTAAAACTACCTTTGATGTACATAAATGTCTATTCTATCCTTCTGACATAGGAATTTTCTGACAGACATCTCGGGTAAGTGGTCCATGTTCTTGACACCAATATTTATGTATTGGGTTTGTTGACAAGAAAGCAACTTCTATACTGCTCAATTCCAGTGGGGGTAATGTTTCGTTTACCGATTAAGTGCGTCAGTCGGGATCGCCAGTCGAGCCTTAGAAATCTCGTTTAGAGGTCCGACATTAGTTGTAGGGTGTTCAAAAGTTAACTCCAATACTTTAGGTTCTTCCAAAATAAATTTTCAATAAAAATGGTTTAGTATTGAGTTTCCATCTGTCTCCAATGTTTAAGTCTGTAAGGGTAGTGTATTAATGTAGTTTAGTGGGAGAGAGAAGAGGAAAGATTGGACTTAAAGTCTGACGTCACAAATACTATGTTGATATACAGAGAACCGTATCTATAGAGTCTTAATAATGGTATCTATAAATCACCTTGTTCAGGTTAAAATTTGGTTTTTGTCATGAAATTTTCTAAAATGTTAAGACCGTAGGGACAAATACATTATTAATGTTAAGTTATTTTTCCGATACTATAATTTTGTCACTGTCTAAAGGAAATCTCTACGGACTGGTCTAAAAAAAGGAATTTTTCTTTTTTGTTATTTGTCTTCCCAAATTTGAACAAAATTTCACATTATTCTCTATCTTTGTTCTAGACATAAGTTTTATCTGTTTTTAGATCACGACTACGAACGCCCGTTTCTTTTTCTTTTGTATGTATGAGACAGATTTATGAGAAGTATAAAAAAGTTGTAAAGGCCTTTATGATATTTCTCTTGCTAGATCGCACTGACTTCACATCTCTAGTGTGCACTCTCATTGTCAAAGAGGTTGACTATCTGCCACAAACCGACTCTTCTCTCTTCTTTAGAGAAAAAGTATTCTTCACCGTGTCTGGAGGTAGACTACATTGTCGTCTAAGTTTCTTACTCACCCATTTACTTGGTGCCGAGTAGACATATTACCTTATGATGAGTCGTTCCTTTTTCTTCCCTGACACCTATGTACATTGTTGTACCTACTTAGAGTTTCCATAATACGGTTGACTTTCTTCGTTCTGAATTCATTGATGCATGATATACTAAGGTAAATATACTTTAAGACCTTTTCTGTCTTGTTGTCTTACATAGTCACCAAAGGTTTTTGACCCCATTCCTCTCCTAAAATGATGTTTCCCCACGAAAAATCGTACTACCTCACCAAGAGGTAGAATTCATACCACCATTAAGTATACTGGACAAAAACAATCGTGAATATCTGAACTTGTTGATCTTTATAGAAGGAAATCAAGGAAAGAACAATCGTAATACAGAGTTAAAATAAGAAATTTATCTCAGGTAAATTAGGAAAGAAAACTCTAACCCCTTTAAAAGAATGAGATTTCACGTGTTCGTTTAATATGAAGTCATTTGAATAATAGTTCTCATAAAAACGTTTGGTTTGGGACAGAAGGGTGTAGTAGAAGGTAAATAGTTTCGTGTAGTCGATAAATAAACGAATATTTCTTTCCTGACTGAACTACCTTCACATGTTTTGAGTTAGAAGGAAGGACCAAATACGAGAAGTAAAAAGGTCAGTAGACCTGTAAGAGACATCACTTAGTTCAATTGGTGTCATTTACGACCTGGATCCGAGAACCCAACGTTAGACTAGGGTACTCTGTAAACTTTGTTCAGAGTGTATCAAAGTCGGGTTTGGTTGCACAAAAGTCTTTGTCAGTTGACTTAAAGTCCTGTGTTGGTAGATTTCCCGTGACGTCGTCGACTGACGTAATTCTCATCATATGGCGGGTGTAGTTTCCTTCCCTATTAGGACAAGACCTATTCTGACGTCCATCTTTCTAACTAAGTCAAGTCGGTATTTTTTAAAATCACCGTTATACTATTCGTCGATTTCTCTGATTCCCATAGTGGGACCTCTTCTGCTATTCCCCTCTCCCGCCACCAATCCTCCCTTTATTACCGAAATGTGTGTCTATGTATTTACCAGTATGTTTCCCCATCTGGAGAAGTCCCTCCGGGTGAAGATCCTATTCATGATTACTCTTCTTCTATTCCTCACCTTCTATAAACTGAGATACTCTGTTTCTTAAAAGTTTGTGAGGTCCGATTGGGAACTACGCCGTCACGAAAGACTTCCTCCTTCCAGTGATTCCTACACCGTCCGCTCCAAAGTCCAAACCACCCTCCGACCCACCTTCCCAAGTGTGTTTATCTTCACTGGTTGTTATTCAGGTAGTGTGACTTGAACCACCAGTTGTCCGATACAGTGTGGGTTCTCTCCTACCCCGTAGACCCTTTCTACAGTTTCCCCTCGTTTCCGTCCTTTTACCTTCTACACCTGTACACTTTTCTGCCACCTTTTTCTCCTCTGGTCGCCTTTGCGTAAGGGGTGACCACCACCCCTTCTACTTGGAAACGGACCGACAGCTCGTAGGTTAGTAGGAAACCTAAGTCCTGTTAGAGGATAATGTGCCCTCCACCACCTCCTCCCTGTAAATGACAGACAGAAGTGAGGGTCTGTGGTCAAGTGGTCAGAAGCATGATCTCCGAGAACGGACTGAGACCTTGTCTACTCTACCAACCTACCGTAGTGGTTGAGATACCTGTACTTAGACTCTTTCGAGGTCCTCAACCACTACCTGTCCCTTCGGACCACGCGACGTCAGGTACCCCAGCGTTTCTCAGTCTGTGTTGGCTCGCTGACTTGACTGGCTGACTGACTACTTCTGTGTCCCTATCTATTTCCGATCAGTGTCCTCAGATCACTACCACCACCGCCGTCACACTACGGGATTTGTATGAGAAGGACACGGTACTGGAACCTAGACAGACAAGAACGAGGAGAAAACTCGGGTCTGGGATTAATTGTGAAGGGAGCCAAGGACACAATGGGTCATAAAAGAGTGATTTAAAGTGAAGGTAAATTCACTCTGTCTTAACCAAAGATAGCGAATGTTGAAGTTTTGGGATTGGTTATCCTAGTGTACCTGACCCACCCCTTCCCCCCAAGATTCTCGAGCAAATGTACTAGAAATACGGTATGTACTTTGATGTGTCGAGGATTATAACGAACGTAAACCTCTTGGATTTTTTTTTTTTTTCTTTTTTTTAGTCCAAGGAATTGAGATGGAACTGGGAGATGGGGATTGACGAAGGTTCTAAGACTTTATGATTTATTCCCGGTTCCCCATCCTCCTCCTCCTACTCCCCTACCTTCTTCCGTCCTCGTGTAAAAAAGGGGGAGTCCAAAAGACCTGTTAAGATTACGTCTGAGAATCGTTCGACCGTAAACCCAAAGGTTCGTTTACTCTCTGAACTTGGTAAATTGTGTTAAACAGACATAATGATTTCTGAAGATTTTAGGAGAAAAGTCTGGTCTAGACTCGTCGAATATAACATCCATGGCCGACTTAGAGTGGAGACCGAGAAGAGCAAGCGTGTGTCGAGGGTTTGAGGTCATAAGACCGGACCTCCTAAGGTACCTGACATACCAGGTACCCCAACGTTTCTCACCCTGTGCTGACTCGCTGAACGTGAAGGTGAAACGAGTGTGATTGGGAGGACGCGTAGATGTCACATACGTACGGAGTCCCTCACGTAAAGAGTTAGAGGGACGGATGTCTCTAGCATAAATTCCATGATAAATTCCAGGAGAGGGTACTTGAGAAAGGGTCTGTGAGGTTGGATCCTGAAAAGGTTTCTTAGAATGATAGAGTCTCGATGTTCCCAGGGGACCCCTCGTGTCCGGTCGATACAGTACGGTAATGTCGTTATGAGAAACGGAGCCTTCAGCAAAGAATGTGAAATGAAGTTAAAAGTAAC
This sequence comes from Capra ibex, assembly GCA_006410555.1. Classification (NCBI taxonomy): domain Eukaryota; kingdom Metazoa; phylum Chordata; class Mammalia; order Artiodactyla; family Bovidae; genus Capra; species Capra ibex. The sequence continues at coordinate 32,896,905 of SJYO01037955.1, forward strand.
ATGAAGGTGGGACAGGTGCCAGGTATTCAAAGGAAATTCGTTGAGGATATCTCTGTATAAGCCACGAATTATAGTAATTCCAACTGATGGTGTCTAACTAAGGGAGTAAGAGTTCGTCACGAACGATAAAGAATCCCTCTTTTTACTTCGAAATAGGTAAAATCCGAATAGAGAGACAACCTTGTCAACGTCTTTGAAAAGTGTCTATAATCTTAGACAGACCAAGACGTAGATCAGACCTTGCGTTCCAACTTTTGAGACGGTAAGAGTTCTACTTTGTAGGACTCCGTAAAAGTGGTGAGTCTCTTCGTCCTCTTCGTACTTTCTGTCAGGGACGGAAGTTCGTCTACCTTTTTGTAGGACACTGTACGTGGGTGAGCGAGTGGATTTGCCAAGGACCGAGCCTTCGTGTCGACCTTTCACCGGTAATTTCCCGTCTCCCACACTTTACTAAGCGATTACCCAGTAATCGCGTCGAAATTAGTCCTTCAAGTCTTCACTACATAAAGACACTCTCAGCACTAACAGGAGGGGAGAGGAGGTTCGTTGGGAAGGTAACCAATATTATCTTAGTTCATAAAGAAGGTAGATATCACTAAGATAAACCCGGCGAGTCGTCTTTGTTTCAGAAACCCCCATCATATTATTATAGCCATTACTACTCTAGTGCAATACCAATGTATCACGAAGCATGGAAAGAAGGGGTTTCGGGAAGTTTATGTAGCAAAACAAACTGAAGTGTTATCGACACATTCCCTCCGTCAATCTTACTATGCTATGAGTAAAATATCTACCCCTTCAACTCCGTAACTTCCTACCTCACAGGGTTGTCTCTCGACCCCAAGGACCGTAAGGCCCCCGGAGTTAGACAGTCGACTCCTGTGAGTGTAAAATCACGACCCTGATCCCCCGTTCCAAACCCAAGTTACACCAGGAGTGAGACACATGTACCCGCAAACGAATAACAACGAGATGAGACTGTTTGGGTCTTTGTTCCGGGGGTTCCGACTCTTCTTACCCAGAACAGTCCTTCGTGCCTCGAACATGACCCGTACCAGAAGTCTGTAATTCGATCTACTCTGAGGACTACGTCAGTCGGTCAAGTAGGTGCTTCGGAGTCAAAGGAGAGGAACTTTTACTCCCGAGGCCCAGACTCTATTACCCAGTTGTCGTCCCCAAAAGTTTAAACCGACTGATATTCTTATTCGGAAAATAGACTTCTTCTCCCCCATTTTTTTCTCTGGTAAAATATACGACTGTTTACAAATGATGCACCTACTAAACTCGTTTTTTCTTTTCATATTTGTTCTTCCCTTTTTCGAAAAGTTAGTGGTACCGGGTGACCACTGTCCTAGTGTTTCTGTGTTTTTGTAGGACTTTGTCTACCGGCGGGTAGACTCCCTAAGAGACAAGGATGCCCTACAAAATGTTCCTATTGAGATCTGCGAGTGGGTCTTGACCCCCAACCCCGGACCGTTAGACATTAAATACTTTTATGGAGAACCAAACCCTTAGTCCCCGTAGGTACGAGAGACAGGGGCTCTCGTGTTTATCGTTCTTTCTCAATTTTCTTTTGTTTTTCATTCCTTCTCATCATTATACTGCTCAGGGGGAGACTACCGGTGCGTGGACGTCTTCAGGACGGACGAGGGAGGTACGTGTGGAGGGGGAGTCTCTTCTAGACGTGTACCCACCCACCCTTCCCTTCCTGTGGGTCCTTTGTAGAGCTAGGCCAGGTCCTCCCGTCTCCCCAGTGCCGGCTTCGTCTCGCGGACGACCCAGTGGTGTCTCGCCCCCGTTTTCGACCCTTGTCCCTGTCCCGGCCCCTCCCCTCCAGAAGTCCCTTAGACCAGTTTCACTCGGGTTTCTGACGCCCTTAGTCCCACACTTATAGACCAGAATATGCACTCTCTGTGGTGCCTCAGTTCCAGGGATCTTGTGGGGAGTTCTGTATAAAGTATACTTCAGGAGTAAAAGTTGATGGACAGAGTCTCCTTCTATCATGATTCTACCGTCTTTGTTCGTTTGTTCACCGTTGTGTAAGCCAGTGACCTTCCTAGGAAGGGAGTGATCCTTAATTGGACCAAAAACCTACGGTCAGGGGACCCTCAAACTAATCGTCCTCAGTCAGGGGTCCATAGACTATCGGAGACCATATACTTGTTTTAACCTAAAGACGTGGAGACGTCGGTGGGACCCGAAGGGCCCATCGATTCGAACATTTCTTAGATGGACGTTACGTCCCCTGGGACCAAGCTAAGGACCCAACCCTTCAAGGGGACCTCTACACTATCCGATGGGTGAGGTCATAAGAACCCGAAGGAACCACCGAGTCTACCGTTTCTTAGGTGGACTTTACATCCTCTGGTCCCAAACTAGGACCCAACCCTTCTAAGGGACCTCCTCCCGTACCGTTGGGTGAGAATTGTAAGAACGGACCTCTTAAGGGTACCTGTCTCCTCGGACCACCCTATGTCAGGTACCTCAACGTTTCTCAGTCTGTGCTGACTCGTTGATTCGTGTTGTGTCGTCGACGGGACGCTTCGGTGGTGGGCCTACGTTGTGTATTCACCGAACTCCCTCCGACCGTCGTGTAGAAGTCCTCCACTACCCAGTCTTGTCCGGACCCCGCCCCCACCCCAAGACTCCAATTTCTGTCGGCGAGTCCGGCGCTTCCGAGTTACTGTGAGGGGGGAGTTTGAGAGGTGGTTTCCTGGAAAGAGGTTAAGCGCTTACAGAATGTACGTAGAATGTTTCTATATGTTGAACGTAGTAGATTAATGTGTCAATTATTTAGTGGGAACCCCTCTCTTCTTTCGGTATGTCACAAGGAACCTTGTGTCGGTGGTACGTGCGTGCCCCTACCTACCATTAGACGGGAGACGGGAGAGGTACGGTTCACCCCGGGTCCGGTGTCCGTCCATAGTGGACCACGCGCACCTTGGATCCTCTGGGTTTCTACTGGGGAGTATCCCGGTGTCGAAGTCGTCGCGGGACGAAGGGTCTCTGTGTCTAGAGGGGATATGGGGAGGGGACTCGACAGAGGGGAAGTGAAGTGTCGGACCGTCAATGAGACCCGAGGGTCTTCTGGGTTATATCCTGTGAACCTTCGACTTCAAACAGGAAACTCTAAGAGGCGGAAAAGGAGAGGACCCCGTGGAGGAGGGTGTTGGTTCACAATTTATCAATTCGATGACGGACACTGATTCTACCTCACTTTATTAATTTCCACTCAAATCTTTTACGTCCGAAAAGAAACCTAATGACACCCGGAGACGGAACGATGGGTCCACCGTGTCACCATTTCTTAGGGGGACGGTTACGTCCTCTACGTTATCTGTGTCTAAACTAGGGACCCAACCCTTCTAGGGGACCTCATCCTTTACCGTTGGGTGAAGTCATAAGTACGGACCTTTTAAGGTACCTGTCTCTCCTCGGACCGTCCGATGTCAGACAACCCAGTGTCTCAGTCTGTACTGGTTCGTGTGTACACGTACGCGTGTGTGTGTGTGAGAGAGAGAGAGAGACTTAAACTCTTTACGTCTGTAGAGTCCGGGGTTGGGTCCTATGACGTACACACGTATGTACGAGTCAACGAAGTCAGCACAGACTGAGAAAGGTTGTGATACTTAACATCGGGTGGACCACGGAAACAGGTACCCTAAGAGGTCCGTTCTTATGACCTCACCCAACGGTACGAGAAGAGGTACCCTAGAAACTGTGGGTCCCTAGTTTGGACGTAGAGGACTTAAAGTCCTGGATGACGTATTTTTAGACGTAAAATAGTTCTAGGGTCCACTAAATATCCAATCTTGTATGGGATGTCAGGACCCAATTATAAAAAAAGGACCATTTACTTCTAGATTTATTTCTAGTTTACCAATGAAATTCTGTCGAAAAAAGGGAAAAGAAAGAAGGAAAGAAAAATTTTTTATAAAAACTTGGTACCCGGAGACAGACCACTTCAGGGTTTTACTATAAAAATTTATGTATTTTATGGATCCCAATGTTTCTTTTGGTTGATACAACTTTATGTTATCGGATTTATAAAAATTTACATATGATAGTTTGAGTACACGAAAAAATAATTCTCCAATCCCTATAGATAATTGTTTAATTAATTGACTAAAAGTTTCATCATCACTCACTCAACTATAGTTTTCTATGGGTGGGTGTTTATTACACATGGTAAAGATGGCCACTGTTTCTGTACTCCTGACGTTTATGATGACACGAAATAACGGACGTAGGAAATAACTCCCTTTTGTACTGCAGACTTGATCTCAAATTACTGTTGTTCGTAAATTGAAAGAAGGGAAGGTCCGAATGACAGGGGACTAGGGGAACTTTAGATAAGTATCTTAGATCCAATGACTCCTTTCCTGGAATGTGTTTTCGTCATATCTCTCTACACGGGGCACAGACACAAAGACAAACAGACTAGAATCGACCTCGTGTGCGTCCAGTTAGTGAAGGAAGAGAGTATCGATGACGTAAACGGGAAGACGGAAGACACTCGACCGAAGGGGTGTTCAAGGGTGGCGTCTCGCTTTGTGAAGTTACATATTATTCATGAAGACTAGTTTAGGGAATTCAACCCTAGATTTATAAAGACTTTCTCTGTACTGCCCGAGGTGACACTTATGGTAATGTGTCTCGGGGATTTTATTAGGGTAAAACATCCTTCGACGGAAGAAGTAGACGCATCTATGAAGGTATGTTTACACCTAAATTATATCCAATGCCTATGACTCAAGACTTTGTAGAGGGGACGAGACGGTCCCTCGGGCCCCGTCGAGGGGCAGAAGACCTAGTACTCGTGGAAAAGTCTCCTCAAAAGAACGGTTCTTATTCGTTGTGAAGGGTGTCGGTACAGTTGACACCAAGAGTTTTATTCTAGGTAAAAGTCTTTTTCGGTTGTAGCTAAACAGAGACTTAAAGCTTTAACACGTAGATTCAACCGGTGTGGTGAGGTACCCGATAAAAGGGGAGTACGATTGGTTTTACGGCACTTTCGTTTTGCCCTGGAGTACGTCGTCGGAACCCCTCTAGTAAACTGTGAACCAAACTTGAGAGTGTCTTTTCGACGGTGATATGTTGCTCCGTAAAGAGATTGTTTTTATCGAGCACACTCACAGACTTGGTGTTACGAATGTTTTCTCTTCTGTCTGGATGTGTAAACTCTGTGTCAGAATGTATTTCTAAATACGAGTCTTTGTCGACACAAAGGTCCAAGTACACTAGTGGTACTTAATTGAAAATTGAGACTGAACGTTGGGAAGTGTGTGTGTGTCAGTGAGTATGAATCGGAAAGAAATTATCCAAACGAGTCCCGAAGGGACCACCATTTCTTAGACGGACGGTTCGTCCTCTGCACGCAAACTAGGAGTCCAGTCCTTCTAGAGGACCTTTTCCTTTACCGTTGGATATGGTCATAGGAACGGACCCTTTAGGGTACCTGTCTCCTCGGACCGCTCGATCCGAGGTGCCCCAGTGTTTCTCAACCCGTGCTGACTCACTGATGCGTTGTTGTCCAAACGAGTAGACTTTTTTCTACCGATTTGGAACGTAAAACTTACAGGGTTATACTCAATCGACGTAGTAGGATTAGATCAAAGGGTGGGTAGGACTACGTCCTCGAGTATTAGTTTTTATTTACCTTCTTTTCTTTTATCATGTCTTCGTCTCCTTCGGAGTGTCTAATCTCTCAGTTAGACACCTATCATTCTCAGATAGTGACATTTAGTATAGTCCTATTTTAACTAAAATTTTTTAGTCATGACATAGTAAGTGACAGTGCATCGAATCTTTCCAAGCTGTAGAGTCGAACCTCTGACGAATCCAAACCCTCATTGGACCTCCGACGACGACCTCATCTACTTGAGTATCAATTTTTTTCTAATTTTGACTATTATCTAGGCGAGAGGTAAGACTTTAGGGTTACTGTTGTTTACATTAATTAATTCGGTGTCTTTACTGAGTACAAAGAGGGTCACTCTCAAATTTTACTGAGGTGAGTGAAAATTCTACTCCAACAATTTAACAACAATGGTATTCTTTGAGTAATTCTTACAGATCAATCGGTGTCCGTGTCTTGTGGATTGCGGAGTCGTAAAACGTTTGCCGTTCTAAAGACGGTGTGTTTTAAACCGACCCGGTGGTCTTGGGGTCGCTTTAGGAGTGCGTGACTCTGCAGGGGTCCAGGTAAAGAGTCAAAGTCCAAAGGTAAGAGAAAAATTGTAAGAAACTGAGTGAACTCCCTCTTTGGCTTCAGTTCGTTCAAGCTCGGACATTTTTCCTAACACGTTTTCTGAGTCGAAATGTTTGGGTTTGACGTGGGAAGTAAAGACGGTGGAAGAAGGGACGTCACGAATCTTCATTAAAAGACAAAGGGGGAGGTCCAGAAATAACGTGGGGACGGTTTTGACAGAACGTAGACGATGTTATTTTATGGACACTACGAAAAGTTTCGGTCGTCGAAGGACGGTTGTCAGTTGGGAGATGGGGTGTCCGTCGACAGACTCTTGAAGTCCGTTTCACAACGTTCGACTTACACTGCCTTAAACCGTTCAAGTTCCACCCTAAGGAACCTTCTGTCTGGAAGGAGAATGACTATCTTGACCGGTCGTCCTCTTTTATCCTAAAAAAACGGTTTCCCCGTCTTTGCCCTCATCTTCCGTTCTGCTTTCCCAACGACGCGGTAGGTCTCGTGGTACTATTTAGGACTCTAAGTACTGTAAATATTCCAGTTCATACCACGGGCACTTAAGGAAGGGAAAAGGGGGACCGTACCCACGAAGGTAAGTACAAGACGAAACCCATGCTAAGATTTAACAAGGAACGTCCTGATGATATATATACACACACACACACGCACACACACACACACACACACATATATATATATATATATAAAAAAAAAAAAAAAAAACCATCCCCCTCTCTTCTGTCGACCATTCTTACAAATTCAAAAACAATTTTCCCCTTCCGAACTGTATTGTTTAACATATTTTGTCCTCCGCTAGATAGATGGTAAGTTAGGACGTGAACGACCTAATTCCTCAGAGTGACTTTGTCCCCCCGCCCCCCACGAAAAGTGGTTTGAAGAAGGGTTCCCGGTGATAGTGGAAAGGAATCTGAACGAGATAAGACAGTTAAAAATTGTACCAAAGGTAGAAATTTAAACCCTTCTTTTTGTCACGCCTTCGATCTTTCCGTTTCTGTCAGGTTCTTACAGAACATAATTCTGACGTACTATCCAGGGTTTGGAGTTTTGATGGTTTTTAGATTTGTTCGCCCACTCGAGAAAATGGTTTCCACAATGAAACCTAGGAAGATTCACGTCTCAAGAAGACCACGTACATTCTCTCTCGACATAACGAAGAAGACCTCTTCCTTTACCGTTGAGTAAGGTCTTAAGAACGGACATTTTAGGGTACCTGTCTTCTCGGCCCACCCGATGTCAGGTACCACAGTCTTCTCAGTCTATGTTGATTCGTTGATTTGGTGGTGGTGACGAAGAAGTCTTTCTCTAATTTTTTTGCCCCTCTTAGATCGTAGGTCCCAGTGACTACCCCGGACTGAGTGACGTGTCCCTGGAGTATAGACCTCACTCTGACTCGGGTCCGGGACGGGGTGAACTCCGGTAGACATCTCGACACCGAACCGACGTGTGGGTACGTGTGGACCTACCTTGTTTATCTCCCGGGACCCAGTCTGTACGGGTGTCCCTCTCCGTGTGAGTCGGGCGAGGAGACGACTTGCCCCGGTACCTCTTCTCCGTCTCTCCGACAGCCCTGGAAGTCCCACCTTCTGTCAAATACGATGTGAAGGATCTATAGTGACGTCCCTTGCATATCTTTAGTCCAAACCTTGACTCTCCCACGGAACGGATGTCTTCAAGAATTCCTCAAGAATTTCACAACAAATCAGTGATTCAACACAGACCAAAAAAAAACACTGAGGTGACTGACATCGGGAGGTCCGAGGAGACAGGTACCCTAAAGAGTCCGTTCTTATGACCTCACCCAACGGGAAAGGATGAGGTCCCCGAGAAAGGCTAGATCCCTAGCTTGGACCTTGAGAACGTGACCTCCATCTGAGAAGTGGTGATTCGGTGGTCCCTTCGGGAAAATTGAACATACACTTATGTTTCGGTGTGTTTCGCTAGGGACTGTCGGTGACTCTTCACTTAAACTGAGGGAGGGTGACTGTACTAGTAATCAAGAGATTGAGTCTTAGTATTGAAAATAAACGAATCGACAAGGAGGGGAAATCCAGATGTGTGAAAACGTGTGTATACATGTGTAGATCGAACCAGAAATAAGGTAAGTGGTAGTCCTGTTTCGAATACTCGACTCCAGTCTAAGACCGAGACAAGTCTCTCGGTTTCCCTCGTCACTTACCCGGTTCCAACTCGGTTTCGTGAAACAGGAGGGTTGTACGATATTTTCTCCCCCGATTGATTCCCGACGAATATCGAACACGATGTGAAGTCGAAGACTAGTCTGAAACAGACAGAGAACTCCCCGGTCAAACGACGACCCCAGCCTTCACTTTTCCAGGGAGAGTGACGGAGATCAGAGACTCGACGTATGGTAATTGAGTACGTCTACGGAAAGACTCTTTGGTTTCGACTGGGAAGTGGGAGTCTCGGACGAAGTGACTCAGACCGGTGTGTCTGGTACGGCAGTTCCCGGTTACACTAGTTAAGGGAGTCCACAACACTAAGGACTACTTGACGGGAAGCGAACCTCTCGGGTCCGGAGGCAAACCAACCGAAGGTCAACTCAAAGTCGTCAATGCGTTTAGTCTAAAGACTGACACAGACTTTAAGACCACGTATGTCCTTATCGTCCAACGAATTAGAGATTTAAGTCTCGGTTGGGGGAAAGATTTATGTCTGTTTCCATATCGGACCGAGGGCACCATCCAATTTCCTGGGTGGGAGCGGGCGAGACTGTTGGACTGAATAGTTCACATAACGGCGGTAGAACCAAAGATCCAAAGTTGAGGGTACTCCGTGGCATACATGTGTAAAAGTAGGAAGAGATGAACAAAAGTAAGACATTTTGAGTCGGGATGGGGATAAGAAGAGATGACTGTCGTAGTTTAAAGGTTTATGTCCTCCGATCTACTGACGTTACAGGACCTCCTTTTTTTTTTAATATGGTCGGAAACACAAAAAGAAGAATTTGATGTTAGAAGAACACTTTTTGAAAGGAAACAAAGACGTTAGGTGTCATTCGATGAATGTTTTCAGTCGATGTGTAGGTCCGGACGTGAAAACTGTGTTCAATTTTGTACTCGTTCCAGTGATCTAAAAGGAGAATAATCTTTACTGTAATTATTACTTTAGGGTACGACCCAGTTACTCTTAGCGTACAAGTCCCCAGTCGAATCGACCGACTTTCATTCGCAAAAATATCGGTTATTCCTTTGTGAAGATTTATACTCTTTTGTACTATAAGTGAATAAATAAAATGTATTTTGTAGAAAAAGAAAGGGAGTTTCACTGTGGTGGTTTGTTGAGTCTGACATGGACAGACCGGGTCGTTAGTTCAGACGTTTTCGTCCCTTTCCTTTACTTAGTAAAAACTCACTCTATCGTCCCAAGACTAAGGGCGGAGTCCAAGAAAGTCACCGTACAGACGGGTGCACCACCCAGAGCACCCATGGATGTAGTCGCCCAAGGGGTCACTCCCCTCTCCCACTTTTAGGTTGACGTCTGTATCAAACGGACTGTAAAGAAAGGATTACAAACCTAGGACGTCTTTTAGAAGTTGAAGGACCGAGGACTTAGAGGGGAAAACCTCCGTCAGTATGGTAGATTGTGTCTGACTCTGTCATTTTAGTCAAAGGTTTTACTTGTCGAGTAGACTTGACGGTCTCTACATTATTCGACTAGTTGGGTGACCAGTGTGACTAGGACTCACTACGGTTGACTCCAACCGTTTGTAGAGGGAGCAACCTTTTCTGGGACTACGACCCTTTCTAAGTCCCGTCCTCCTCTTCCCCTGTTGTCTCCTACTTTACCTACCTCCCGTAGTGTTTGAGTTACCTGTACTCAAACTCGTCCGACACCCTCTACCACTTCCTGTCCCTTCGGACCGCACGACGTCAGGTGCCCCAGCGTTTCTCGGTCAACTGAGTCGTTGACTTGTTGTCAGTTGTCAGGTATAAACTCCGAAACTTCCGGTGTAGACAGAGTCAGGACATAAAAAATAGAGAACATAAAAATGAAGTAGGACATAAAAAATACAAGACAAAGGAACTTTTATCTTTGGTGTAAGAATCGAGACCTCGGTAAGTTTTCGTCCGACCTCTTCCGACCTAAACCGGGTGTCCGGTGTCACATGACGAGACTGACGAAGGTCTTGCCTGGGACCCTTCCTCAGACGGACGAACGGACTGAACAGAAGTCAAGTCAGCGAGTCAGCACGGGTTGAGAAACACTCGGGTACTTAGGGTCGTACGGTCCGAAGGGAGAGGTAGTGGTTGAGGTTCTCAAGTGAGTCTGAGTGCAGGTAGCTCAGGCACTACGGTAGGTCGGTAGAGTAGGAGACAACAGGGGAAGAGGAGGACGGGGGTCAGGGAGGGTCGTAGTCTCAGAAAAGGTTACTCAGTTGAGAAGCGTACTCCGTCGGCTTCACGACGGCAAAGTCGAAATCGTAGTAAGGAAGGTTTCTTTAGGGTCCCGACTAGAGGAAGTCTTACCTGACCAACCTAGAGGAACGTCAGGTTCCCTGAGGGTTCTCAGAAGAGGTTGTGGTGTCAAGTTTTCGTAGTTAAGAAGCCGTGAGTCGGAAGAAGTGTCTGGTTGAGAGTGTAGGTATGTACTGGTGTCCTTTTTAGTATCGGAACTGATGTGTCTGGAATCAGCCGTTTCATTACAGAAACGAAAACTTATACGATAGATCCACCCAGTATTGAAAGGAAGGTTCCTCATTCGCAGAATTAAAGTACCGACGTTAGTGGTAGACGTCACTAAAACCTCGGGTTTTTTTATTTCAGACTGTGACAAAGGTGACAAAGGGGTAGATAAAGGGTACTTTACTACCCTGATCTACGGTACTAGAAACAAAAGACTTACAACTCAAAATTCGGTTGAAAATTTGAGAGAAGAAAAGGAACTTTCTCAGTGAAAGTAGTTCTCTGAGAAATCAAGAAGAGAAAGACGGCATTCACACCACAGTAGACGTATAGACTCCAATAACTATAAAGAGGGCCGTTAGAACTAAGGTCGGACACGAAGAAGGTCGGGTCGCAAAGAGTACTACATGAGACGTATCTTCAATTTATTCGTCCCACTGTTATATGTCGGAACTACATGAGGAAAGGGATAAACCTTGGTCAGACAACAAGGTACAGGTCAAGAACTGGACGTATATCTAAACGAAGGAACAACGAAGAACTGGACGTATGTCTAAAGAGTTCTCCGTCCAGTTCACCAGACCATAAGGATAGAGAGAGTCTTAAAAGGTGTCAAATAACACTAGGTGTGTCAGTTTCCGAAACCGTACCAGTTATTTCGTCTTTATCTACAAAAAGACCTTGAGAGAACGAAAAAGCTACTAGGTCGCCTACAACCGTTAAACTAGAGACCAAGAAGACGGAAAAGATTTTGGTCGAACTTGTAGTCCTTCAAGTGCCAAGTGCATAACGACTTCAGACCGAACCTCTTAAAACTCGTAATGAAATGATCGCACACTCTACTCACGTTAACACGTCATCAAACTCGTAAGAAACCGTAACGGAAAGAAACCCTAACCTTACTTTTGACTGGAAAAGGTCAAGACACCGGTGACGACTCAAAAGGTTTAAACGACCGTTTATCGTGGACCCTGTCTGACCACACTTCCTGCCCCTTAATTACCCTGAGTAGGTTTCCATCTACCATCGTTCTCCTCCACCTCCACCTCTCCAGGAGACCAGGATTTTTGGTGTCCTCACGGTGAGAGGGTGGGTATTTATCCAGATCAATACCTTCCGACTTTTCAGTCTCTATTCCAAACCCGAACGGAACTGATTCGTGTCGGTAGAGGGTCGGGAGGTCCGGATTTTACGTTTCGGTGTTCCGAACCGGTGGTGTCGAACTTCTGTTGTCAGTCGGTCACTCACCAATGGTTTCGTCGCGAGTGTAAACGGAAGGGTCAGTGTGGGGACGTCGATCGTCCCGTAAGAGCTTTTGAGACTCCCGCAACTTGAATAAACCGACCTCATGTCAAGAGACGGTTTAAGACTGTGAGGACAGTACGACTGGTGTGTATGGTGAAGGCTGGATGGGGTCGAGTTAAAGTACTGTGAGACTGGTGAAATAACACCCCTTTTAGATCCAGGTTAATAGGTCCGTAGTTGGTCTTCGTTTCGGACCTTTGTCAAGTCTTCGGGTCCGAACACTACCGGAAAAAAAAAGACAAGATGAAGGAATAGTGTTCGGGGTTGCTACCTTTCCTACGAGACTCTAAGTCGATGTTGGCGTCCTCGGTGTTTAGTCACGAATTTAATAGGAACGTACACCGACGGTGGGAACCGGGAGGGACAAATAAAAGACGAGGGCTCATACTTGTGCCGTGGCACTATTAAAGGTCGGGAGAGGGGCTAGTGTAGTGGGGGGGGGTAGTGACGACGGGGGTATGTTTATAAGTCCTAGGTGTGAAAGGAGAGTGGTAAGAAAGGTTAAGGGACTAACTCTTCGTCTTCGTCGGGCGGAATTACCTCTTTTGTAATCACGTAAGTCCGAAGCGAGACCTGGGGTCAGTTAAAGACCTGTAAAGTGTCGACAATATGTAGGTGGAGGAAAGAATGTTTTCGATCATTTTTGATCGTTCGTGGAACAATCACGACTTTATACTTTTGTGTCGTTGGTAGTTCGGCCGTTTAGTCAAAGACCAACCGATAGAAATTTCATAAACAAGATTTTGTCACAGACACCGAGCAACTAAGAGGCAGTTAAAAATTTAGTGAAAATTGAATTTACGACATACTAAATCCCCCCGCTAAAAAAAAATCCGTCGGGGATGTTGTATCGACAGTGAACAAGTAGTTTGATCATTGACTCCTTTAGAGACCGAACCCGTAGTAAGTCCGAGGTTCGGACAAAGAATACAGTTATAATAGAAGAGTAAGGAGTATGTGAATTTTTTTTTGTTGTTGTTTCTTTGGAACCTTCTGTACATCCAACACGAGTCCCTCTTTTACTCTGAGAGGACCGGCGAGTCCAGAGTGAGCGGCGGATGGACGAAGTCCTTGACTAGTCCACTCGCAAGAGGCGACAGAAAGTGTCGGCAACTGTGTCCTGTCTGAGGTTTCACACCAAGCGAAGTAAAGGGAGAAGGTAAGTCAAGAAATTTCAGGACCCAATAATTGATAGTTACTTGTACTCTTGGGACGGTCACGTACGAGGCTGAAGGACGGTTCAGGGGTATGAGACGCCTCGAGTCCTCATACTCGAGCGAGAAAGACACAGAGAGAGGGGAGGGAGGAGGAGAGTCGAAGTGGAGGACTCACGCTGCCGGGGTGGGTGTCGTGAGTCTAGTAAAAAGTAAATACTCACGTAGGACGATTTGACACAAACGTTCTCCTGTTTGGTTGGGAACGGGACGGTCGTAGTACCTTGGTCCTACGACCTTGGTCCGAAACCAAAAGACCCTGATACCCCCGTAAGTTAGGACCACCTCCAATGGGCGCGGAAGGAAGACCTCCGACAGACACCTAGTCAAGAAGGTGGTCGTTTCCTGCGTGTAGAACCACTACCTCAATTTTACCAAAACAAGTTACATGTGGTGGTGGTGAGTGACTCCTCCCATATGCTAAAGTCCGGATTCTGTTGGTCTTTATGTGGCTCTACACATAAAGTGCACGAGGGGTTCACACTTCGGTGGTATTCCCCAGTTCTTCGAAAGGTGAGTCAGTGGATTCCCAAGTGTTGTTTGTTGCATAAAATGAAACGTAAAAGAAAGAAACAATTTTTAATAAATAAAAATTAACCTCTTATTCCCAAAATGTTATAACGCAACCAAAGACGGTATATAGTTGTGCTTAGCCGATATCCATATGCGTACGGGGAGGGAGTACTTGGAGGGAGGGTGGAGGGGTGGGGTAGAGTGGGGAGATCCAACAGTGCCTCGTAGTCTACATTCGAGGGACGTAGTATGTCTTTTAAAGGTGGTCGGGAGATTAAAAGTCACGATGAGAGAGTTAAGAAGGGTGGAAGAGGAAGGGAGGGGCACAGATGTTCAGATGAAACGTACCCGAAGAGAATATTGAGTCGACCATTTCTTAGACGGACGTTACGTCCTCTGGACCCAAGCTAGGGACCCAACCCTTCTAGGGGACCTCTTCCCTTTCCGATGGGTGAGGTCATAAGACCGGATCTCTTAAGGTACCTGAGATATCAACCTGTGTTGACTCTCTGAAAGTAAAAGTGAAAGAGGAAGGGAGGGACACAGATGTTCAGATGAGACGTAAAAGATAGTTTCCCGGTCAAGAATACATAAGTTTACCCTTATTTTTAGTTTTGAAATTTATTAAAAGGGTAGTACTGGAGTTCTGATGTTAAAAGGATTGGGTTGTCATGAAGGAAGAAGATAGGGTCCTGTGGTGGTCGTTTTGGTCTCTAATAGTTGGTCGGGATCTCTGACTTAAAATATCTTTGTTAACCTAAAATGATTCCTTTGTCTTAATTTTCTTTGGTCCAAAGGTACATATTTAGTCCTGAAGGTGATACACATTTTAAGTGGAACAAGACGTTGATCTCGTTTTCTCAGAAAGTACTAGGTAGTTGGTTTCTGTCTCAAGAGATTTTGGGATGTCAGTAGTACCGTCCATACTTTTAAGTGTTTGACAAATTTACCCTTATTACAATGGTTTTACGGCTGGTAAAAAATCTTCGGTCCGAACAGCCGTTATTTTCTCGTTTACAACAGACGAACAACGTTAGGGACAGGCCAGTACACAGATCTTTTGGGTCCTCCTGACGACTCAAAATCCTATTAAACTAAAATTAGATAAGTAAGAAAAATCTCAAAATAGGTGATACCTAAAGGGCGTGTTCCTTGGGGTCTGACAGTACGACGACGAAGACGACGACGATTCAGCGAAGTCAACACAGGCTGACACACACTGGGGTGTCTGCCGTCGGGTGGTCCGAGGGGACAGGGACCCTAAGAGGTCCGTTCTTGTGACCTCACCCAACGGTAAAGGAAGAGGTCGCGCACTTTCACTTTTCACTTTCACTTCAGCGAGTCAGCACGGGCTGAGAATCGCTGGGGTACCTGACGTCGGATGGTCCGAGGAAACAGGTACCCTAAAAGATCCGTTCTCATGACCCCACCCCACGGTAACTGACAGTACTCGAACAGGGTTTATGGTGTCCTCCTTCAAGAAGTAAGAAGTTTTAACAAAAAATTCACAAAGTATATAAAATTTTTTACTACTGACTGACAGGGTCTGTCAGACCAAAAGACAAACAACGAAACAAAACAACAAAAAAATATTATTCTACCAATTTTTACAGAGGATCTTTCTTTTACGATATATAAAGACGTGTGTGAGGTCAGTCGAAGGTCAGTAGGCTTGTGGAATTATGGTGTAGGTGCCCCTTTTTTTTATTCGGTAGACGGAAAATGTCCACTCTTTTTCTTTTCATTCTATTTTTCAGTGCCTACATATGTACTACAAAGTGACCACCCCGTCTCTTTTGACTGTCCTCCTAATCACGGCACAGAGGTTTGGGTTTGTCCCTTAGATCCTGGTCAGACTTAAAAGTGTACGTCAGGTCCCCGGTCTCTCAACTGGTAGGTCTACTGGTGAACCCTGAATGAAAGGAGCAAGTTCCGTTCATCTGTACGAGACGTAAATCGACTCCTCTTATTTTAGACAAGAATTTTTTTTACAAAAATTTCTTCACCCCCCTTCTTTCCTGTAATTTTAAAAGAACCGGACACTGGTTCGATGTCAGAATTGTTTTCCATTTAAAACGAATATCTCATAAGAGAAGTCATAATCAAACACTGTACACGGTTTTTAGATACCACCTTGGTCAGTAAGGTGGAAAGAAAACAGGATAAAAGAGTCGTTCATACCTATTATATAGTACGTTAAAACGTAATGTCCCTTTACGATGATGTAAATGAGTATTTTACTCGGTACATCGTACATGATCTTACGTCGTTCATGTGTTCGGTAATCTTTGTAGGTCGGTAGGTTTTAAAGTCCCGTCTACTCAAAAACCAGTTTGACAGGTACAATTCTCAGACCTCGAGTCCTTAAGAGACCACCCGGTCACCAATCCAGGTGACGACTCCTGGACACAAGTTAGAGACTAACCCCTAGATTCTAAGGTGTTCGGAGTTTCGTATCGGTTTACTTTATTTTGTTAGTTGAAGACTACAGACAATTTCTTTTTTTTTTGTAATTTTTTTCTTCTTAGACCTCGGGACGAAGGTAGAGTGGGTGGTACCAAGGACCCGAATCTTCTGGTGATACGGGAGGGGAAAATACTGGACCCTCCTCGGGGTAGCTAATAAATCAACATGAAAGAGTAACCACCCCTACACCTCTTTCTCCTGGGCTCTCTGTTCCCTTGAACGGTTCCAGTCCCGTGTAATCACTTTTGTGACTCTGACTTGTATCTAGAAAGCCTAAGTTTGAGATCCTGTTTCGACCGACCTGTTTTTACTGTCCGTACCCGAGTCGCTACCGACAGGTCGACCATTGTTTCAGGTAGTACTCCCCTGTGTGAGAGGGTACTCGGTTTCGTCTTCTCAGTGTTTACTTCATAGTCTTCACTAAGGGGTCGTCTCTTTTCCTAGGTGTTATGGTGTTTTCGGATACCTGTGAAGACCCATGTATGGGGTTTCTTAGCCTTCGTTCTGTGTTTCCCGATAAACCTGTTAGTGTAAGTATCGTCGGTGCGGATTTTCCACCTTCGTCGGGTTCCCAAGTTACTACTTACTTGTCCTTTTTTTTTTCACAATGTATGTATCTTGTCTTATAATAACTCGAAATTTTTCCTACCTTTGAGGCTATATGTTGTCTCTACTTGCTCCTCCTGTAATACGAGTCACTTTATCTGGTCAGTGTTTTTCTGTCTATAATATACTCTATGACTCTCTTCAGTCTAAGTGGGTCTGTCTTCCGTTTTACCACCGGGTCCCTACCACCTCTCCCCTCTTACCCGTCAAAGTCAACGCTTTAATTTCTACAAGACCTCTACTACCCCTAAATGTGTTGTTATACTTATATGGAATATGGTGTCTTGATATGTGACTTTTTACCGATTGTGAAAAGGTAATTTTGAAATATTAAATCGGGTCTAAATATAGTGTCTTCAAAATACAGGGAACCGTAGACGTCCACTGGTCAAGGTCCTGAGTGGTATCTATGGTTTTAGGTGTATGTGAGTCCAACCGGTGTGAATGGGTCCAACTGGGAGTATAGGTACCTAAAACGTAGGTGTCTAAGTTGGTTGGAGACTAGTATTTGTATTCATCACATACATAGTTTTCTTGGAGTGTATTCACCTGGGTGCACCAAGTTTGGGTGTAACAAGTTCGTAGTTGACATAAAACTTTTTCGGCCGTCTTAAACTTAAAAGAAATGTTAAAGGGCAGCCAGTCAGGATTCCGATAGTCCGGAGTATAATAACTTCGGTGTCTCATTTTCCGATGGTGAACGGTTTTAAGTATTTACTGAACGTTTGTGTCTTTCGGGAGTTCAAAGGAAGAGAAAAAGGGTAGGGGGTCAGTTTTTATCAAGTCTCTTAATACTTTCGGTTGTCCATGAGTCAAACAGAGGTACTGGACACTACCCTCTACTATTCACTACGACTACCCTTGTGGGACGATGAACACGTTCGTCCCTGTCGATACTGGACCGTTGAGTCTCTTCGTCAAGGGAAGGTTGAAGGTAGTAGTTGCGCCTCCAAAGTGTTTGTGGCTTACAGTTCGAGACACGTCGGTATTGGGAAAGCAGAGGAGGTGTGTCGGGAGAATTCTCGAGTGTATGGGAAAGTGGAGTGAGGTAAAGCCGTCGTATATGTCTACGGTAGTACGAAAAAAAAACCAGGAATTAATATATGTCTTGACTAAAATTCGACAATTTACACAGATTGCTCTGGGATGTAACGACCACCTGTCTCGAAGGCTCGGGAGACTGGTAGTGAAGAGTCGGAAGTAGGAACTGGAGAGAGGAGGGAGGACCTCCCGGTCCCATCGACTTCTTCGTGGTCGTAAAGAGAAAAGGAGAAGGGACCGAATAGGGAAGATGTGGATACTGTTATTGTTGGTTCCTTCTCGGCGGATGAGGAGTTGGAGGTAGAGACAAGTCTCAAAGTCTGGGTCTAGAGACGGACGGAGGACGGGTCGAGGTTACTCTACAGAAAGTCCGTAGAGTTTGAGTCGTCCCGGACTTTATTTTGGGTAGTACAAGAGACAGTGGACCAAGGAAGAGCATATGAAGGAGAAAAGTAATTACAGTTAGGGGTGAGTGAGTTCTTGAGAACTCTCCCAGAACTTGTCGTTCCTCTAGTTCGGTCAATTAGACAATCCCCTTCGTGGGACTAACTTTGGTGGGTGGGACCGGTCCGTGGTATCATTCTCAAACGTTCTCAACAAAGTCCTGTCCTCCAGGACGATTCCTTGTCCCTTGATTATTCGGAGGTGGTTGGTCTTCTCAAGCCCTTTCCACCTTCCCTCTGTGGTGGACAGACTGGTGGAGGGTCTTAGGAAGAGAGACCGTAAGTAGAACCGACTTGTTCCGCACGTGGTGGTCCTTGCTGAGACTCAGTCTTACTAACCGATTCCTGTTGGGTCTTTGATTAGGATAGTGAACTGACGTTCGGTGCACTGTCTCGACAAGAGGACCCAAGGGAATGGGATGACGAGAGGTGGGCCCCACGGGAAAGAGTTATTTTAGAGAACGAAACAGTCGTTTACACAGAGGAGCCTGTTAAGTAAAGGCTAACAATCTGTTCTCGGGTCAAAACCCGAGACCTTCCCCAAGGGGAAGGACGGTGTTTAGGAGTTCCTTTAGTTGGGACATATAAGTAATCCTCCTCATTACGACTTCGAGGTTATGAGACCGGTGGACTAAGTTTCTCGACTGAGTGACCTTTTCTGAGACTACGACCCGTTCTAATGTCCGTTTTCCTTTTCCCCCACCGTCTACTACTCTACCAATCTATTGTAGTGACTGAGTCACCTATACTCAGAATCGTTTGAGACCCTCTACCACTTCCTGTGCCTTCAGACCGCACGACGTCAGGTACCCCAACGTTTCTCAGCCTATGCTGAATCACTGACTTGTAGACGTTTTCAGTGAGTTCGTGTCTACTTAGTAAGAGTTAAGGAGAGTGTAAACCACCACTCTAGGAGATGGAGAATTTAGAAAAGGGACACGGACCGAAACTGAGGTTGATGAGAGGGAAGAAGTCAACTAGGGAAGTTAGATTACATTAGAATACATAAATGGTAACCTACGCGTGACTCTGTAGGTTACCATTTGTGCATTCTCGCCGAACTATTAAGGAGTAACAAGAGTATTTAAGAGTACGGGTTTCTTATTTCGGTAAGAACTAGAGGGAGGTTACTGATGTAGTCCTTTGTACAATCGACGACGAGAAAAAGCACATAGATACAAACGTGTATTTGGTCACGGAAAGGGGATGTCCCTCCTCCCCAACAATGACCGTAGATCACCCATCTCCGGTCTCAACGACGGTTTGTGGGTTGCTACGTAATCTGTGGGGAGAAGTTGTTTGTTGTTTAGTATGTCCAAGAATTTCGGAATATAATATGACAAGTAACAATACTACTACCGAAGGGTAAGATCCCTGACGTTCGTGTTTTCAACAGTCCCACGTAATTTGACTTTCTCTTTTCGTCCAATCCGTTTTCCACACAGGAAGGATTTCGTAAGTCTAAGTTTTAAGGTTATTGAGACTCGACTTAGGACGTCGTTTCCCCACCCAAGTGTCGAAGAGTCTTCGAAGACTCGTCCCCACCCCCTACAAGTGGAACGACCGTGACCAAAGGAATATTGATGACCTAGTTACAAATAACTTTTCAAGGGAGAATATAAAGGGAAGTTTTGGACCGTACGAGGGTCCAAGGTCATTTGTTTACCTTTTTGTCCTGTTTTGAGAGTTGAGTATAGGAATTGTGTCAAAGTGACAGGAAAACTTAAAAGGGGAGTTCCTAAGAAAGAAGTATTAGAAAGATTATTGAAATCGAATTTTCTTTTTTTTTTTTTTGGAGATATTTCATAGTCAAACTCCTCTATAGGATACTTCCTCCTGAGGTAACAGTTTATTCAATATCTTTAAACATATGGTCGAGAGGAAGATTGACCACACAGGTTTAGAATACAATAGATGGTCAAGAGTAAGAACGGAAAAATATTGTATCGAATGAGTAGTTATTGTCCACGAAATTCCTGAAAAACTTTTTGAAAGTCCTGAAGAGGAACCGGGAGGAACCCATATCCTGTAAAAAAACCAAATTAGAAAGGAAACACACGTCTTTTCACCATTGAGGGGGATTGAGTCAGGGGTAGGAAGTCCCCGACCCTGGGAAAAGAGAAAGAGTCTCGACCAGAGGTGTAGGTTCACTTGTACCCATGCGACTTTAACGGGTCACAAGAAATCCTCACTTGACGGGACACATTCCTACCTAGTTACGGTTCCCTCAAGTGTAACCCTATTCTTTGACATTACCTTGTCCTTCACGTGTCCACCCCTTGTCCTTCATGTTCCACCCCTTGTCCTTCATGTTCCACCCCTTGTCCTTCATGTGCCTACTCAGGGTCCTGGACCAAGGACCTGTTCCTGTCGACAGAGAATCCCGATGACCAGTAGAGTCTAGTTGAAAAGTCTTAGTTCCAGGTAATTACTCCTAATCCAGTCAGGTACTTTTTTCTATGTGTATAAAGAAGACCTGTATCTACCTCTTTTCCTGGTTAGTGAAGTCCCGTTTCTTTTGGATTGAAGTCTCCTCGTCTTTCGGAAATACTGAACCTATTTACTGGTTAAGGGGGTCTCTTTACCTCTTCCGCTACCGTAGGGTGAGGTCATGAGAACGGACCTTTTAGGGTACCTGCCTCCTCGGACCATCCGAGGTCAGGTACCCCATCACTTCTCAGCCTGTGCTGACTCACTGCAGTGAAAGTGAAAAGTGAAAATACGTGACCTCTTCCTTTACCGTTGGGTGAGGTCACAAGAACTGACCTCTTAGGGTCCCTACCTCCTCGGACCACCCGACGACAGATACCCCAGCATGTCTCAGCCTGTGCTGACTTCACTGAATCGTCGTCGTCGTCGTCGTCGGGTCTCTCTAGACCTTGTCATGTACAGGAGTGTAGTTCCGTAAATGTGGAAGGACCTGAGATCACTGGGTGGTCGGTCTCCAGAACCAATGGTCAACTTAGGTCGGGGTAGTGTTGAACTTGCGTGAGGACACTTAGGACGGGGTTGAACTCCTGAGGGACCTGGTCTAGTACCTTCAGACACCAATGAGTGTGAGTCTCCCCGTCTCCCTTGTTGCGTGAAGAATCGGTTACAGTGCCGGTGGACGTCGACCTCTAGAGATTGAGAAGAGGTCCGGGACCGTAGAGATTCTTTAGTTAAAGTCCTCGTAGGGACGTCTGTCAAGGGGTTTCGAAGTCATATACCAGAATGGTCACAGATACTCTAATTGAGAATTTTGGTCTTAGTTTCTTATTAATTCTTCTCGGAGGACCTTGAAGGGACCACCAGGACGCCAATTCTTAGGCGAACGGTTTCGTCCCCTGCACCCAAACTAGGGACGAGGTCATTCTAGAGTGTTTAGTGCCCAGTGGATTCGGGTGCATGATGTTAACGACTCCGGGATCTCTGGTTCGAAGTGTTCTCTTCGGTGGTGTCATTCTTCGGGTACGTGATGATGTCTCATCGGGGGATGAGTTTTCGGGTTCGTGTCGTTGTTTCTGGGTCGTGCCAGTTTACATTCATTTATCTATTTTGTTTACTTATTTCCCGGAGGAGATTCGTAAACCCCGTCTTCTCTGAGACAGATGTACTTTTCCAAGGGTAGTCCCACTGGTTCGCACGATTTACCCTTTACTACCTATTTCCATTACTCCTAGTCCTTAAGGTTCCCTCCCCGGTAGTACCTGACCGTGTTCGTCCTGTTTGAAAGGGCTCCTACACCCAGAATTCATTTCCGACGAAGAACCAAAACTACAAAAAGGGTGGTAAAGTGTGAGGAGGAAAGTGTCTCCTCTTCTTTCATCCGATAAGGAGCACGAACGGCGTGGACCTCCGTTAACACAAGGTCGGGTTGGGTGGATTGGACCGTGGTAGTGTCCCTTGTGTCGTACGGTCTACGGTCCGAACAATTTGTCCGGGCGACCTTACCTGACGACGGTCGGCCCAAGTCCTAGTGTGACGACGGGTGTGGCCGAACCTCGGGTGACAACACAGTTGTCAGTGTTGAGGTAATTCTGAGATGTGTTCCTTTGTTTATACCACCCGAACCTTAGAGGGTGAGAACTATAAAATAAAACTGATGTGACGATAACAGGTCATCAGCTTCATTGGTGAGTAAACCAAGAGTCTTTGACTTCCGCCCCACCCACAACAACAAATCAGCGTAACGACATAGTCTGAGAAGACACTGAGGTATCTGACATCGGGTGGTCTGAGGAGACAAATATCCTAAAGGGTCCGTTCTTATGGTCTCACCCAACAGCAAAGGAAGAGGTCTCCTAGAAGGACTGGGTCCCTAGTTTAGGTTCAGAGGACGTAACCGTCCTCCTAAGAAGTGGTGACTCGGTGGTCCTCTCGGACACAGTATCTACCAATCTATGAGGTATTACTGAGACGACTCGCTCAAGTCAAGTCAGCGAGTCAGCACAGGCTGAGAAACGCTGGGGTACTTAGCGTCGTGCGGTCCGGAGGGACAGGTAGTGGTAGAGGGCCTCAAGTGAGTCTGGGTGCAGGTAGCTCAGTCACTACGGTAGGTCGGTAGAGTAGGAGACAGCAGGGGAAGAGGAGGACGGGGGTTAGAGAGGGTCGTAGTCTCAGAAAAGGTTACTCAGTTGAGAAGAGTACTCCACCGGTTTCATGACCTCGAAGTCGTAGTAAGGAAGGTTTCTTTAGGGTCCTGACTAGAGGAAGTCTTACATGACCAACCTAGAGGAACGTCAGGTTCCCTGAGAGTTCTCAGAAGAGGTTGTGGTGTCAAGTTTTCGTAATTGAGACGCCACGAGTCGAAAGAAGTGTCAGGTTGAGAGTGTAGGTATGTACTGGTGTCCTTTTTGGTATCGGAACTGATCCGTCTGGAATCAGCCGTTTCATTGCAGAGACGAAAACTTATATGATAGATCCAACCGGTATTGAAAGGAAGGTTCCTCATTCGTAGAAAATTAAAGTACCGACGTCAGTGGTAGACGTCACTAAAACCTCGGGGGTTTTTATTTCAGACTGTGACAAAGATGACAAAGGGGTAGATAAAGGGTACTTCACTACCCTGGCCTACGGTACTAGAAGCAAAAGACTTACAACTCGAAATTCGGTTGAAAAAGTGAGAGGAGAAAGTGAAAGTAGTGTAGGATTTACGTGTGTCTGACGTCCTCATATATATATATGTGTAAGATCTTCCGAGTCTTCGTCCTCCGACTCAGGACCCACCAAGGGTTGTAGACCTCTTATTCGAATCGTAGAACGGTTCCACGATTCGTCAGTTCCCTTCGGCGACTCGATACGAAGAAGTCTCACATGTGGATTACGTGCGGGGTGTGGACGTTGGTCCGACGTTCACGTAAAGTCTTCCCGACCACATTGGACACACTCGACCTTTAGGCAAAAAAAAAAAAATTTCATCAAAGACACTGTCGGTTAAGGAAGGGAGGGACAGACAGAAAAGAAGACATTCGAACATTCGAATTGTCACCGTTACCTAAAGGGGTTTAAGGGGTGTCACGAGTCTCAAGATTTCCAAATGACGTGGGAAGACAATAAAGGTCTAGAGTTTTATTAAGGAGAAGTGTTTTTATGTGTCAGGGGATTCGAATGGTTCAGATGCAATCCTACTTTTTAATAATTGAAAGGATGAGTTCACCCTTCCCACCTCACTTTCGGAACCTCCTTCTTTAGATAGTTTTGGGTGATTTACGAGTTACTGTACAAACCCGAGTCGACATAAAACTTTCATAAAGAGTAGAAATGGTCCTTCTGAGAAAGAAAATCTTAGTGCAGACCAAGACTCCGTCATCCTTGAACTGAAGGGGTTGGAGTCGAAAGTCTCGTGATCACTCCTTCGACCCAGTGCATACCTTTAAAGAAAGATGCTCGGACGTTTGTTAGTGAATAAACAAAGGGGGGTGTTCTTCTTAAAGAGATTTATTAACCTCCTCTAAAGGGTACCCTTAGTTCGTTACCACTGAAGGTCCAGAGTTTGAATAGATTTTCTCAAATTTTTGTTTTCTGTGTTCTTACACGGAACGTTCGGATATTGTTACGTTTAAGACCGTTAGTCTTGTCGCCGGTTTCGTACCCACCGGTGCCCCATTTCAGAGAAATCAAACATAAACGAGGTGATCCTTACACACCCGGAGGATCATACCTGGTTGACTTTAAATTAATATTCTGGATACTTTTTTCAAACGTATCCCGGAAGTATTAGATCCCAAAGAGACCACCGAGTCTACCATTTCTTAGACGGACGTTACACCCTCTGGGTCCAAACTAGGGACCCAGTCTTTCTAGGGGACCTCTTCCCTTACCGATGGGTACGGTCATAAGAACGGACCTTTTAGGGTGCCTGTCTCCTCGGACCGTACGATGTCAGGTATCCCAACGTTTCTCAGTCTGTGTTGACTCACTGAGTGTGAAAGTATTAGATTTATCGTTTCTATTATGGTCTGAGGTTTTCTATGGTTCAGTCAAATTTTCGTATTTTATAATGAAATCGATGTTGACAAATACGTCAATCGTGACTAAAGTCTTACGGTAGCTGTCTCTTGGTACGTTTCTTTATCTCCTTTTGTTATCTTACCCTTTCTGATCTCTAGAGAAGTTCTTTTAATCTCTATGGTTCCCTTGTAAAGTACGTTTCTACCCGAGCTATTTCCTGTCTTTATCATACCTGGATTGTCTTCGTCTTCTATAATTCTTCTCCACCGTTCTTATGTGTCTTCTTGATATGTTTTTTCTAGAATTACTGGGCCTATTGGTACTACCACACTAGTGAGTGGGTCTTCAGCTGTCAATCCCGGAATCCTTCGTAGTGATGCTTGTTTCGATCACCTTTACTACCTTAAGGTCAACTCGATAAAGTTTAGGACTTTCTACTACGACACTTTCACGACGTGAGTTATACGGTCGTTTGAAACTTTGAGTCGTCACTGGTGTCCTGACCTTTTACAGTCAAAAGTAAGGTTGCGATTTCTTCACATTACGGTTTCTTACAAGTTTGATGTTGTGTTGACGTGAGTAAAGTGTACGATCGTTTCATTACGAATTTTAGGAAGTTCGATCCGAAGTTGTCATGCACTTGACTCTTGAAGGTCTACAAGTTTGACCTAAATCTTTTCCGTCTCCTTGGTCTCTAGTTTAACGGTTGTAGACAACCTCGTATCTTTTTCGATATCTTAAGATCCTTTTGTAGATGAAGACCAAGTGACTGATACGACTACGGAAACTGACATACCTAGTGTTGTTTGACACTTTTTGAGAAGTTCTCTACCCTTATGGTCTGGTGGAATGGAGGGAGGATTCTTTGGACATACGTCCATCTCTTTATTGTCAATCTTGGTCTGTACCTTGCCTGAACGAGGTTTAACCCTTTCCTCATGTAGTTCCGACATATAACAGTGGGACGAATAAATTGAATATACGTCTCATGTAGTACACTTTAGGACCCGACCTACTTCGTGTTGGACCTTAGTTCTAACGGTCTTCTTTATAATTATTGGAGTCTATACGTCTACTGTGGTGGGAATATCTTCTTTCGATTCTCCTTGATTTCTCGGAGAGTTACTTTCACTTTCATCTCTCACTTTTTCAACCGAATTTTAGTTGTAAGTTTTTTGCTACTAGTACCGTAGGCCAGGGTAGTGAAGTACCCTTTATCTACCCCTTTGAAACCTTTGTCACTGTCTGAAATAAAAGAACCCGAGGTTTTAGTGACGTCTACTACTGACGTCGGTACTTCAATTTTCTGTGAACGAGGAACCTTCTTTTCGATATTGTTTGGATCTGTTGTATAATTTTTCGTCTTGTGATGAAAAGACTGTTTCCAGATAGATCGGTTTCGATACCAAAAAGGTCATCAGTACCTACCTATACTCTCAACTGGTATTTCTTCTGACTTGTGGCTTCTTAACTACGAAAACTTGACACCACAACGTCTTCTGAGAACTCTTAGGGAACCTAACTTTTTTCTAGTTTGGTCAGTTAGGATTTCCTTTGGTTGGGACTTATAAGTGACCTACCTGACTATGACTTCGTGTTATTAAACCGGTGGACTACGTTTTCGGTTGAGTAATCTTTTCTGGGACTTCGACCCTTTCTGACTTCCTTCCTCCTCTTTCCCTGCTGTCTCCTGTTCTACCAACCTACCGTAGTGACTGAGTCACCTCTACTCAAACTCGTTTGAGACCCTCCTCCTATCCCTTCGGACCACACGACGTCAGGTACCCCAGAGTTCTCAGTCTGTGCTGAATCGCTGACTTGCTGCTGTCTCTCGATCTACGAATTGCCTCGTCCGACTATCGGGTCTCATGTCTTACCTTATACGTTCAAATTCCTTGAAGGGATTTAGTGACTAACCCCCTCTCACTCCTAAGTTTACAGGTGGATTTAGTCCAGATAAATGTGTAATTAACAAGAAAGGAGAGTCCGTGGTCCGAGAACAGTAAGTCGACGATTCCCCACAGGTTGAGAAACACTGGGGTACTTGACGTCGTACGGTCCGAAGGGACAGGAAGTGGTAGAGGACCTTAAACGAGTTTGAGTACGAATTTCTCTCTCTACCATTGCAAAATCTAGTGGGTCGTAAGTTCTTTGGCTCCAATATCATTACGAACATATTTTGGATAAGTGAGGTGAGGATAAAGAAGTATAAATGCAAAGGAGAGACGATAAGACCGAATAAATCTAGTGATTGGTTTAATATGTACCGAACAGGAGTAAGGTGTTCAAGGACCGAATTAACTTTCACTGTTTCCCCTGAGGCCCTCCCTTTCGTCTCACGAGTCCCTTCCCGCCACAATTTTCTGGGTCTTCAGTCTCGACACGTAGGGGGTCTCCCCGACGGTCGAGGTTAGTCCGGTGACGACTGCACTATTCTCCGCCTTTCTCCCTTGGTGTACGACGGGTTCCAAAAGGGACTTTTCGGTGTGTCTTTGTGGCTGTGTCTTAAGATAACTTTTGGTAGGACCCGTAAAAGACCCATCGAGGAGTACAGTGGTTACTCTAGTCCCGAGGGGGAGCCTTCCCTTTATATGAAAGGAAGAGTCTTCGTGAAAATAAAAGGTTTAATAAAGGACAGTCCAATTCCTACTCGGTCCAGAATCAGGCAAAAAATGACTACTTCTTTACCTTCTTTTTTGTTTACATTTCTGGTTCCACTGGGGTCTTTAGTTGCCTCTTCGGACTTCGCCGTGACAATCCATACGACAAGTTTTACTGTCCAATACAGACTCTCTGAGTTCTTGGGCGCCCCTCGTGCCACGTAGAAACAGGAAAGGTCCCGAATGATAGTGTTCAGGAACCCCTCTGAAGACTTTGTAGGTCTTACTACGGCGACTTACCAAAGGTCTACTGAGATACTGACTTGAAAAGTCAAGGTCTTCGAGACACAGGAGTGGGATCGACGAAGGTGGATCTCTCCGCTGTGACCGGCGACTTATACGGTCATTGGTCAATGGGTCGAGGTTTGGAGAGGGACGTCGGAGTACCCGTGGAGGTGAGACTCGAGGATCTTTAAGGAAAGTCTTGAAGAGAAAAGAGAGGTACTTAGGAGGTCATCTTTCCCTGGGGTTATAAAAAAAAACCGACGTGGTGAGTCGTGTGTAATCAAGGACTAAGGGGTTAGTTGGTGACTTGGGAACGGGGACGTCGCCTTCGTACCGCAGGGTTGGTGACCTGAGGTCCCTTCCGGGTCTCACTAGGATAAGAACTAAAGGAAGGACCAAGAGAAACCGGTAACCAAATATTATCAGACATGGGCCGTCCACAGTTTATTGTATTTGCAAGATTAGGATACTGAGGGGCAAAGAGACCTAGGTCAAGTTTGAGGACTGATTACCGGTGACTCGGGAAGACGACCGACTGGGGTAGAAGGGAGATCTTAGGGACCAAAGAAAATAGGAAGGGTCGTCCCCCGACACAGGGGTGGGAGTCGGTTTCCCATCACGGACAGAAACGGTTCGAAAATGAAGCTAGAGAGGGTACAACCGCTTGTAACGATAACTCAAATATTTCTCAAGACGTGTTTCACCTGGAGGGTAACACTGGTAGTCGTGTTCCTGGGAGGTATTTGTGACTGACTACAACTAACCTCCGTGTATGGAGACAGGACAAAGTGTGAGTCGATTTGGCGGGGAAGGGAGGACCCCGAGGACGGGAAGAGGTCCGTAGGTCTGTAACTCAACATAGAGGTCGGTTTGTTTTAGAAGAGTGGGTTCCTGTCGACCCACCCACCGAAGACGTGGACGTCGTGAGACGTCTGCTGTTTCGGAGGTTTCTGAACCGTAGTTACTTGTGGACCCCTAGGAACTTCTTTTGTCGACTTGTGCACGGCCAGTGTCGGAACGTTTTCACTGTGAGTTTAGTCCTGTTCGAGCAAGATTTTTGTCTACGTGGACTTACTCTTACCCCCTTCCACAGTCTTCCGCGTCCTTGGGTGTGAATCGAGTGTCCCGAGTGAACGACCCGACCCTGTCGGTCACGGACCCCACACTTCGTCGTGTTTCCACCGGGTCCACACAAACAAGTGGAGAACGAGTTTCCGTTAGTCCTTGGCCACCCTCAACTTTAGTCCGGAGACATGGACTGACTCCTGAGTCTCTCCGCGGGAGGGTAGGGTGTGTTGACGTTGCCCTACCTCTCCGGTTGGGGACCCAGGTCGGTTGTCAGAGACTTACTGCGGTCCTTCTATACGGGTGAAGTCCGTCCCATTGGTGTCGACGGTTGTGTCTGTGGTTCCAGGGTCTTACCTGACTTCCAAAAAATGAAACGTGTATGTGCGTCTTTTACAGGCCCTTTTGTGTACCCCTTTTTTTCGGTCAGAGGTTTTTGGGTTTGTCAACAAAAGGAAGGTTCCTATTGAGAAATCTACAGTACTCGTGAAAACACTTGTTGTCCTCGTATACCACCAGGTATGGAAGAGGGATGTTCGGGGAGTTGTGCACGTGCACCTCTACAGAGGTCGGGAGCGGTGCACCACCAAATCGGTGATTCAGCACAGGCTGAGAATACTGGGGTACCTGACATCGGGCGGTCCGAGGAGACAGGTACCCTAAGAGGTCCGTTCTTATGACCTCTCCCAACGGTACGAGAGGGAGGTCCCCTAGAAGGACTGGGTCCCTAGGGGTCCAGAGGACGTAACGTCCGTCTAAGAAATGACAGACTCGGTGGTCCCTGGTTGGAGGTTAGTTGAGAAGGAGTTTTGTTCTCCGAGACTTATTTCCTAATGACTTGTTTCGGGACCAAGTTTCCACGCGATATTTTTCCTTTTAAAGAGACGACTGACTCACCTTTTGTCCTGGCACGAGTCTCTTCCGGTTCACAAGGACTTGGACAGACGTATGACGACCAGGAAACTAGACAAAAAAGTTTTGGTACAGATTCTTATTATAAACAAAGATGACTTCTACTCACAACTTTGTTTCTTTTTACTTTTTAGTCAATTGTGTGTGTGTGGGGTCGTGCGCGTGTACGTGTGTGTGTGTGTATCTATGGGGTCATGTGTCTCTCTAGTCTTGAGAGTGTAGGAGTCGACGGTCAGACGCTGTGAGCCCGGACATGTCCCTAGTTTACTACACGAGTATTCGGAAGTCCCACAAAGACAGTTTGGGTCGTTACGGCAGAGAACCCCTTTCTCAACCCATTCAAGCGGACGGAAATCCGACTTTACAGACTTATGTTCTGAGTCTCCTACTACCAAGTGAACCGACTCTCGGGTCTCATACTCGTCGTTCCTTGTCTCCTCTGGGAGTCGGAGTCCCAAGGGACGGAGACGCCCCTTGTGGTCGACTGTGTCGAGACACCGACCACTGGACCGATTGATCCACCCCCCGCTCGTTGTTCGTTTTAGATTGCTCTGTGCTCCGACTTCGACCAGATCTTTCCCGGGTCATCTCATCCGAGTACCAATAGAAAAGAGTACCGTACTTGAGCTGTCGACGTTAGATTCTTTTAGACCGTTAAAGTTTCCCTTTCTTTTAAAAAGGTCCCCGAAAGGACCATCGAGGTACCTTCTCCTAGACGGACGATTGCGTCCCCTGCACCCAAACTAGGGACCAGACTCTTCTACGGTGCACGACACCTTGTTGTTCCGGGCACGTGGTCTTGATGACTCGGGTGCACGGGACGTTGTTCTCTTCGGTGGCGTTACTCTTCGGGCACGTGACGTTGATGTCCCGTCGGGGGTAAACGACGTTGATCCCTTTTCGACTCGTCGTCGTTTCTGGGTGTGTCGGGGTCTATTTTTATTTAGTTTAATAGTTCTCTTTTAGAAGGTTGATCTCGCATTCGTTATCCACCCGTCCACGGTAGAGAAGGGTTATAAGGAAAGGTAGAGAAGTGTCAAGACCTTTGTAGGTTGAATGACACAACTCTGTCATTCGTTTCCGGGGGGATCGCGAAAAGTTTTTTGAAACGGAGAGAGGGTTGTCGGTTCGTGTAAGAGTGGTGAACTCCGAAGGACACACGGGATGTAAAACGAGCTCAGTTCGAGACATATACGATTAGGGGTGGTCCGGGGGACATTTATAAAGTACGACGGGGGTGGAGGGAATGTTCGTGAACCGTCTTAATGACTCCGACGATCTGACCTAAGCCCAAACGAAGTGGTCGAAAGATACAGTTCTTCCCCGTGACATGTGTCACGTCCCGAACCACAGTTGACTCGAAGGTCGACCTTGTTTTGGTTGGAGACTAAATGACGGAGGCAAAGAAGGAGATTCCTTTACCCCAATCGGTACCGTGGTCTACGGTAGCTCAATGTGAAGTGCAACTGGAGGTAGGAGGTTTTCGAAGTCAAAGGGTATTCTGTGTATCGTAGGTAAATATTTTAGAAGGAAAAGTTTTACTCTAGTTTGGTCGGTTAGGATTTCCTCTAGCTGGGATTTATTAAGTAGCTTCCTGACTACTTCGACTTCGAGGTTATGAGACCGGTGGACTACGCTTCTCGGTTGAGAGACCTTTTCTGGGACTACGACCCCTTCTGACTCCCGTCCTCCTCTTCCCCTGCTGTCTCCTACTCTACCAACCTACCGTAGTGGCTGAGTTACCTACACTCAGACTCGTTTGAGGCCCTATATCGCTTCCTGTCCTTTTGGACGACACACATCAGGTACGTCAACGTTTCGCTGACTTGTTGTTGTGTTGTTACCACTAGTAAAACTTTTCTAGTTTAGTGATACACCACATGGTCCTTGATTGTGTCACAACACCCAATTAATATGAAGTTTGTTTGTTTGAGTACCTCTTTCTCTTCTCTAAACGCCAATAGTCTTCACCCCTGATCCACCTTCCGCTTCCACTATTTCCATGTTTCCACCTTCCTACCTCCACTATTTTTGCATGTTTGAAGATAGATATTCTATTAATTCAGGATCCCCACATTACAACCCCTTCCGTTACCGTGGGGTGAGGTCATGAGAACGGACCTTTTAGGGTGCCCGCCTCCTCGGACCACCCGACGTCAGGTACCCCAGCGATTCTAAACCCGTGCTGACTCTCTGAAGTGAAAGTGAAAAGTGAAAGGACGTGACCTCTTCCTTTACCGTTGGGTGAGGTCACAAGAACGGATCTCTTAGGGTCCCTGCCCCCTCGGAGTACCCGACGGTAGATACCCCAGCGTGTCTCAGCCTGTACTGACTTCGCTGAATCGTCGTCCCCACATTACATGTTCTACTGATTATATTAGTTGTGACGACATACAATTTTTACTTTCAACAATACACTTATTTAGTGTCCCTTTTCTTAAGAACTAATCTTTTTTTATTTTAAGTTTCTTTGTGTGTGTACGGGGGGTTTATCCTAAGGACACAATCCTTGTCTTAAAAATCACAGTTAGTGACCCTTAGTCACTTAAAAACAGTAAGTCAAGTCAGCCAGTCAGCACAGGCTGAGAAACGCTGGGGTACTTAGCGTCGTGCGGTCCGGAGGGACAGGTAGTGGTTGAGGACCTCAAGTGAGTCTGAGTGCAGGTAGCTCAGTGACTACGGTAGGTCGGTAGAGTAGGAGACAGTCGGGGAAGAGGAGGACGGGGGTTAGGGAGGGTCGTAGTTTCAGAAAAGGTTACTCAGTTGAGGAGCGAACTCCACCGGTTTCATGACCTCA
The DNA here is from genome assembly GCA_006410555.1 of Capra ibex. Taxonomy (NCBI): domain Eukaryota; kingdom Metazoa; phylum Chordata; class Mammalia; order Artiodactyla; family Bovidae; genus Capra; species Capra ibex. The sequence continues at coordinate 32,929,456 of SJYO01037955.1, forward strand.
AAGTCGAAATCGTAGTAAGGAAGGATTCTTTAGGGTCCCGACTAGAGGAAGTCTTACCTGACCAACCTAGAGGGTTGGTCTGAGAGTTCTCAGAAGAGGTTGTGGTGTCAAGTTTTCGTAGTTAAGAAGTCGTGAGTCGGAAGAAGTGTCAGGTTGAGAGTGTAGGTATGTACTGATGACCTTTTTGGTATCGGAACTGATCTGCCTGGAATCAGCCATTTCATTACAGAGACGAAAACTTATACGATAGATCCAACCAGTATTGAAAAGGAGGTTCCTTATTCACAGAAAATTAAAGTACCGACGTCAGTTGTAGACGTCACTAAGACCTCGGGTTTTTTTATTTCAGACTGTGACAAAGGTGACAAAGGGGTAGATAAAGGGTACTTCACTACCCTGGCCTACGGTACTAGAAGCAAAAGACTTACAACTCGAAATTCGGTTGAAAAAGTGAGAGGAGAAAGTGAAAGTAGTTCTCCGAAAACTCAAGGAGAAGTGAAAGACGGCATTCCCACCACAGTAGACGTATAGACTCCAATAACTATAAAGAGGTCCGTTAGAACTAAGGTCAAACACAAAGAAGGTCAGGTCGTAAAGAGTACTACATGAGACGTATCTTCAATTTATTCGTCCCACTGTTATATGTCGGAACTCCATGAGGAAAAGGATAAACCTTGGTCAGACAACAAGGTACAGGTCAAGATTGACAACGAAGGACTGGACGGATATCCAAAGAGTTCTCCGTCCAGTCCACCAGACCATAAGGGTAGAGAAAGTCTTAACAGGTGTCAACTAACACTAGGTGTGTCAGTTTCCGAAACCGTATCAGTTATTTCGTCTTTATCTACACAAAGACCTTGAGAAAACGAAAAAGGTACTAGGTCACCTACAACCGTTAAACTAGAGACCAAGGAGATGGAAAAGATTTTGGTCGAACTTACAGTCCCTCGAGTGCCAAGTAGATAACGACTTCGGACCGAACCTCTTAAAACTCGTAATGAAATGATCGTACACTCTACTCACGTTAACACACCATCAAATTTGTAAGAAACGGTAACTGAAAGAAACCCTAACCTTACTTTTGACTGGAAAAGGTCAGGACACCGGTGACGACTCAAAAGGTTTAAACGACCGTATAACTCACGTCGTGAAAGTGTCCTAGTAGAAAGTCCTAAACTTTGTCGAGTTAACCTTAAGGTAGTGGAGGTGATCGAAACAAGCATCACTACGAAAGATTCCGGGTGACTGAAGTGTAAGGTCCTACAGACCGAGATCTACTCACGAGTGTGGTAGCACTAATAGACCCAGCACTTCTAGAAAAAACATGTCAAGAAGAAATCACTAAGATTAAACTAAATTTTTTTTTAAAAAAAAAATTACACCGGGGAAAAATTTGAGAAGTAACTTAAATAATGTTATGACGAAGACACAAAACACAAAACCAACAAACCGACGTTCCGTACCCCACCCTAGCAGTGAGGGACTGGTCCCTAGCAGTGAGGGACTGGTCCCTAGTTTGGGCATGAGGGACGTGACCTTCCACTTCAGAATTAGTGACCTGACGTCACCAATTATCAGTCGGTCGGTGGACCACGAGACCGAATCGGTACTCTTTCAGTGGTACCCTTTTCTTATTTTCGTTTTATATCGTTATGTCGGATTGGGTTTATTTATTTTCATGTAGCCCAACTAGTCAACCCCAACAGTACGGGACAATTCGATTCCTTTTTGTATCACACCTGAAACCTTGTGGCCTAGTGACGTTCAAATCTTATGACGAACACGTGTGTGATTCTACAAAAGGTTTCCGTATACGCCTAGATACTGGAGGTCGATCCACTATCGGGAACATGTTTTTTTTATTGTTTCTATCAAATTTCATTAGTTATTTTACCCTCTGCACTGACCCCTGTGTCCTCCGACTGAAGTGGTATCGTGTTGTCTATGGAAGACGAACGGTTCTGTGATTTATTTTCACTACACCGAGGTTCCTTGTCCCAAGAACTGGGTTCTTTCTACGACTGTGAAGAGAGTGAACAAGGAAGACAGTAGTGTCACCCTGGGTTTCTGCTCTCGGGACCGACTTCTCTCCCGGAGACCCGCGTCTTCGTGGGTAAGTGATCGGGTGGGAGGCACGGCAGAGGTGGATCGTGTGGGCTGTGGGCTCCTTTCCGAAGACAATAATTTTGTATTGAACCCTTTTATGTCGACACGACCTACCACCTCAACTTATCAAATGGGTTGAGTGACAACCGACATGGTCGATGTCGACCTCCTCTCGTTCCGTTCGTCCTGGGTCGTGAGTCCCTCGTTTCTCCACAACGAGACATGGGTGCCTCCGTGGTCCATGATTCCTGTTTACGAGGGTCAGACCAGGACCATCTCACGTCAGTTCTGACCTCGAATCCTTTTCCTCTCCAGTGCACACCGTCTGTACCTCTGACCGAGTGGTTGGGGGTGACTCGTCTTTTGACCTTTTTGGTATAAAGAGTCTTAGGGGACGTCGGTCTCACGTCCATACCCTTGAGTAAGAGTGGTTGACCTGGACCTCCGTCTTCACCCGTCCCGAGTGGATAGCGTTTGGTCGGACCATCACTGTCGACCCCTTCTATCGTACCACGAACTCCAGAGAGGACTTCGGGACCCGGGTTCGTCCCTCGGCACGAAAAGGACGATCTTGTCAGGACGGTACACCAGACCGAGAGAAGGACCAAGGTGTTGTAGGTTCGAACTGTGAACCAGGGAGGGTCTTTAAGACACTTGGTGGATTGACGACGACGACGACGATTCAGCGAAGTCAGCACAGGCTGAGACACGCTGGGGTATCTGCCGTCGGGTGGTCCGAGGGGGTAGGGACCCTGAGATGGATTGATTGTAGGAAATTAAGTAGGGGAAGACGAATTTGATCGATGTCCTTAAAAACAACAAACGTCGGTTTTCGGGACGGTCCGAGTCTTTCCCTCTTTCGCCTCTTGGGTCTCCTTCGACGTTCCTACCACCTTCGACCGACCGTGCCCGGGCACCACGGGTGGACGCGGTTCAGAGTCCGGAGTTTCGGGTCACGATACGTGGGTCGCTGTGGTACCTCCGGTAGGTGTCGTACACTCGGTGTATCGGCCGACCTATGGCCCACTTTATAGGTCGGGTGACCAGTCTTACCGGTAGTAGTTTTCCAGTTGTTTATTGTTTTGTAACCTCTCCCACACCTCTTTTCCTTCGGGAGGATGTGACAACACTCTTACATTTGACCGTTTCAGTTATACCCCTTTTGTCATACCACCAAGGAGTCTTTTGGTTTTTATCTCAACGGTTATATATCAGGTCGTGGGGTGGAGACCCTTATGGGCCTACATTGATATTAAGTTTTTCTATGCACGTGGGGGTATCCCCTTCCTCATGTAGTTCCGACATATAACAATGGGACGAACAAATTCAATATACGTCTCATGTAGTACGCTTTACGACCCGACCTATTTCGTGTTGGACCTTAGTTCTGACGGGCCTCTTTTTAGTTATAGGAGTCTATACGTCTACTGTGGTGGGAATACCGTATTTCACTTCTTCTTGATTTCTCGGAGAACTACTTCCACTTTGTCTTCTCACTTTTTTCGACCAAATTTCGAGTCGTAAGTTTTTTGATTCTAGTATCGTAGTCCAGGGTAGTGAAGCACCGTTTATCTACCCCTTCGTTACCTTTGATACTGTCTGAAATAAAACCCCCCGAGGTTTTAGTGACGTCTACCACTGACGTCGGTACTTTAGTTTTCTACGAACGAGGAACTTTCTTTTCGATACTGGTTGGTTCTGTCGTATAATCTTTCGTCTCTGTAATGAAACGACTGTTTCCAGACAGATCAGTTTCGATACCAAAAAGGTGAACAGTACATACCTACAGTCTCGACTGGTATTTCCGCCGACTCACGGTTTCTTAACTACGAAAACTTGACATCACAACGTCTTCTGAGAACTCTTAGGGAACCTGACGTTCCTCTAGTTGGGTCAGTTAGGATTTCCTTTAGTTAGGACTTATAAGTAGTCTTCCTGACTACAACTTCGAGGTTATGAAACCGGTGTACTACGTTTCTCGGTTGAGTAATCTTTTCCGGGACTACGACCGACCCTTTCTAACTTCCGTCCTCCTCTTCCCCTGTTGTCTCCAGTTCTATAACCTACCGTAGTGCCTGAGTCACTCAAACTCGTATGAGGTCTTTTCCATTTCCTGTCCCTTCGGACCGTAGGACGTCAGGTGTCCCAACGTTTCTCAGCCTGTACTCGTTCACCGACTTGTAAGACAAGTGTATATATGTTACCTTATGATGAGTCGGTATTTTTACTTTGTTACGGTAAACGCCGTTATATCTACATTGATCTCTATTCGTGTGATTCACTTCAGTCAGTTTTTCTCTTTCTGTTTATGACATACTATAGTGAATATACACCTTAGATTTTATACCGTGTTTACTTGGATGGATGTTTTGTCTTTGTCTAGGTATCTATACCTCTTGTCTGAACGCCAACTGTTTCCCCTCCCCTCCCCCTCTCCCTACCTGACCCTCAAACCCCAACCATTTACGTTTGATAATATGTGTCTTACCTATGTGTCGTTCCAGGATGATGTGTCGAGTTCCTTCAGATAAGTCAAATGACACTATTTGGTATTACCTTTTCTTATAAAAAAAATTTACACACTATATATACACATATTGGTTCAGTAAAACGACATGTCGTCTTTAACTGTGTTGTGATGCTTAGTTGATATAGTGTTATTTTTTATTTATCATTTTTTTTTTTAGGGAGAGAGAGTTTATTACTTCTACCTTTACTTCCACTACTTGAGACTTTTTGACTGAATCTATTGTATTTTGTACCAAGACGAAATATTTGATATACTCATTCTTTTCCTTACAAGTTTTACTCTTATAGTAAATTCACCCTAAAATGTATACACACTTAATTATTCATCTATAATCTCTATTTACTGATAATGTACATATAACGATATAATAATCATATGACTTACCATGATTTCTATATGATACAGTAAACATAAATTTTAATACATATAAATACAATCGGTTTTGGAAAAAAAAAAAAAAGGCGTCTAGATAGCTCTAATATAAGATGATATATGTGATTCCCGAAGGGACCATCGAGTCGACCGTTTCTTAAACGGACGTTACGGTCTCTGGGACCAAACTAGGGACTCAGCCCTTCTAGGGGACCTCTTCCCAATCCGATGAGGAGGTCATAAGTACCCGAAGGAACGACCGAGTCTACCATTTCTTAGCCGGTCGTTACGTCCTCTGGACCCAAGTCAGGGATCTAACCCTTCTAGGGGACGTCCTCCCGTACCGTTGGGTGAGGTCATAAGAACCGACCTCTTAGGGGTACTGTCCTCGGACCACCCGATGTCAGTATTGACTCACTGACTCGTGTCGTGTCGTATATGTCATTTTCTGTTACGCGAGTAAAGGGAAGGTTAGTCGTGTCTTTTATACTTGTCTATAATTCTCATAGAATTGATATACAGGGACGAGGGAATTCAATCACGGGAATACTAGGGTAAGAACGAGAAACGAATCAAAGTTTGTCGTTATTCGTCGTAGTTTGGTAGTAATTTCGACCTCCTTCTACATCTTATAAAAGTCCTAAGAATTTACATATGTTAGAAGTTCTGTTTATTCCTACAATATGTTAACAAATGAAATGGACTATAGAAGTAAGACGGAATAAAAGAACCCCACACCCCACCCAGATTATCTTGGGTTGTTTTTATTCTAGATGTAAGTATTTTGTACCTCGCACTTTGTGTCTTGTATATCATAAAGTGTTCCAGAAGCGAGTGGAGATGAAGTCCCCTTGACCTCCTACTTAGGTCGAGCTATAAAGTATGGTACGTCGAAGTCACCAGGCGGACGTCCTTTACGTGTGATTGGAACCGTCCGGACAGTCGACCTCGACACAGTGCAGGTATCGTATGTTGCGTCTTGGGTCGTGGTTCTTCATTCCGAGCTTTACGATTCTGCACTGGTAGTGACTTGTCAGTTGTTTCTGACGGCAGATAAGGTTGTTTTATTTGGGAAAGACGACTAGGAATAGGGTGAAGAGAAACATAGACTAATATTTTAGCACGATTGGTTCATAAGATGGGTATTAACCCATTAAACATGTCGCCTGGTTCAATCCTGTAGTAAATTTATGTTAAGAATAACCTATGGACTGATAGGTTTATAACTTTTGAGATTGGTAAGACAAATTCTATAACCTTCGTCGAAGAATTACTTATCTAAAGAGTTCAACGACTATTTTTGGTTTGATAAATCTGTACTCATTGTGTGTCCTCATTGTTTATCGAGACTTCTCTTCTCTCCACTTTTCGTTTCCTCTTTTCCTTTCTATATCCGTAGATTTACGTCTCAAGGTTTCTTATCGTTCTTCTCTATTCTTTCGGAAGAAGTCACTAGTTACGTTTCTTTATCTCCTTTTGTTGTCTTACCCTTTCTGATCTCTAGAGAAGTTCTTTTAATCTCTATGGTTCCCTTGTAAAGTACGTTTCTACCCGAACTATTTCCTGTCTTTACCATACCTGGATTGTCTTCGTCTTCTATAATTCTTCTCCACCGTTCTTATGTGTCTTCTTGACATGTTTTTTCTAGAAGTACTGGGTCTATTAGTACTACTACACTAGTGAATAGATCTTGGTCTGTAGAACCTTACACTTCAGTTCACCCGGAATCTTTCGTAGTGATGCTTGTTTCGATCACTTCCACTACCTTAAGGTTAACTCGACAAAGTTTAGGACTTTCTACTACGACACTTTCACGACGTGAGTTATACGGTCGTTTAAACCTTTTGAGTCGTCACCGGTGTCCTGACCTTTTCCAGTCAAAAGTAAGGTTAGGGTTTCTTTCCGTTACGGTTTCT
>SJYO01037955.1:32936491-32957879 GCA_006410555.1 Capra ibex
AAGTTCGACCAAAATCTTTTCCATCTCCTTGGTCTCTAGTTTAACGGTTGTAGGTGACCTAGTACCTTTTTCGTTTTCTCAAGGTCTTTGTGTAGATAAAGACGAAATAACTGATACGGTTTCGGAAACTGACACACCTAGTGTCAGTTGACACCTGTTAAGACTTTCTCTACCCTTATGGTCTGGTGGACTGGACGGAGAACTCTTTGGATATCCGTCCAGTCCTTCGTTGTCACTCTTGACCTGTACCTTGTTGTCTGACCAAGGTTTATCCTTTTCCTCATGGAGTTCCGACATATAACAGTGGGACGAATAAATTGAAGATACGTCTCATGTAGTACTCTTTGCGACCTGACCTTCTTTGTGTTCGACCTTAGTTGTGACGGCCCTCTTTATAGTTATTGGAGTCTATACGTCTACTGTGGTGGGAATGCCGTCTTTCACTTCTCCTTGAGTTTTCGGAGAACTACTTTCACTTTCTCCTCTCACTTTTTCAACCGAATTTCGAGTTGTAAGTCTTTTGCTTCTAGTACCGTAGACCAGGGTAGTGAAGTACCCTTTATCTACCCCTTTGTCACCTTTGTTACAGTCTGAAATAAAAAACCCCGAGGTTTTAGTGACGTCTACCACTGACGTCGGTACTTTAATTTGCTGCGAATGAGGAACCTCCTTTTCAATACTGGTTGGATCTATCGTATAAGTTTTCGTCTCTGTAATGAAACGACTGATTCCAGGCAGATCAGTTCCGATACCAAAAAGGACACCAGTACATACCTACACTCTCAACCTGACACTTCTTCCGACTCATGGCTTCTTAACTACGTAAACTTGACACCACAACCTCTTCTGAGAACTCTCAGGGAACCTGACGTTCCTCTAGGTTGGTCAGGTAAGACTTCCTCTAGTCAGGACCCTAAAGAAACCTTCCTTACTACGATTTCGACTTTGAGGTCATGAAACCGGTGGAGTACGCTTCTCAACTGAGTAACCTTTTTTGAGACTTCGACCCTCCCTAACCCCCGTCCTCCTCTTCCCCGACTGTCTCCTACTCTACCGACCTACCGTAGTGCCTGAGCTACCTGCACTCAGACTCACTTGAGGCCCTCTACCACTACTTGTCCCTCCGGACCGCACGACGTTAAGTACCCCAACGTTTATCAGCCTGTGCTGACTCGCTGACTTGACTTGACTTGTGTATCCCATAAAAAGAACACACCTTAAATTCAATTTTAATGGAGTTAAAGTGAGAATCGTTGTATGTGTGAATTTTAGGTTCTTGTCAGTGACTTCAATCGAATTCTTAACTCCTTCCCCCCTTTCGACTATGTCACGTCACCATATAGTGTCGTGGTATGTCTCTTTTCTCCTACTGTCGTCTATTGTTCTCGTTTTGGAGGGGAGGTGAAGGTTTGAGGTTACGACGACGATTCAACGAAGTCAGCACAGGCTGAGACACACTGGGGTATCTGCCGTCGGGTGGTCCGAGGGGGCAGGGATCCTAAGAGGTCCCTTCTTGTGACCTCATCCCACGGTAAAGGAAGAGGTTACGTACTTTCACTTTTCACTTTCACTTCAGCGAGCCAACTCGGGCTGAGAATCGCTGGGGTACCTGACGTCGGGTGGTCCGAGGAGGTAGGTACCCTAAAAGGTCCGTTCTCACGACCTCACCCAACGGTAACGGAAGAGGGTGATTGTTTTCGATTGAAGAGCGTCTACCGGGTGTGGGAGGTCTGAGACTTACCCGACAAGGTTCGGAAAGTTCAGTAGACTCTACAAGACTTTGTCTCGACGGGGTTTGGTCGTAGTGGTCTTCCGTGAGCTATCAACTTATTTCGACAAGAAGGAGACCCTTCAAGAGTGTTCCCCCATATTCAGACAGAATGTTTCTGTACACAGACTCTTATTATACGTCCCGCGGTCGTACCCAATATAAATTTACCATGAATTGTCCCTCTTGATAAACCAACCTTTTACGTTTGTAGAAGTCAGCATCCTAATTGGCTTGAGTTAGGGTTTCCTCTTTTTATATTCGGTGTTCGTATCTCCTTCTAAGGTAATAGGCAGAATCAATCTTCTCCTTCCTTTCGTTAGAGTCGTAGAAACCCCAAATCCATCTCTTCCGTTATATGATAGTTTGGAGTTTGAATTCGATCTTGTGAACGTTCCGTCATCGCTCCAGACAAAACGTAAGGAAGTGGGTAATTCTTTCTTCTCTGCCACTACCCTGTATCAGCGAGTCCATTTTCGTCTAGTGGACATATTAAAGTATCCGATTAAATTTCCTGTTCGTCGTTGTAAATCATACACGACAAAGAAAAGACTATAAATAAGATTGGAGTCGAAATGGGTCCCATTAAGTCACATTAATGTTGGTCTTAGGAAATAGACATAGAAAAACTATTGTGAGTAGCAGATGATGGACCTCAATTTTGGGAAATCCGAGTTCAAGGTACAGACCCGATGATCCATTACTGTTGTCGTCATAAACAACGAAAGAAGTTTGTTATATAACCGTGTAAATGTTTATGACTAAGTAAATTTTCCGGGCTCCATGTTCCTAGATAACTATGATGTAAAGGAACTACAACTGATCAAAACGGGTGTCATTCGTGAGTTATTTACAGACAGTTGACTTACTGACCACTGATTTAGTTGAAAAGGAACTAAAAATTGTAATCGTAATTATCGACTACAGTAATTCAATTGGAAGTGGTTGAACGCTGTACATCTTTCAATTCTACATCATTCGAATAATTATAGATTCTTTACCCTATTGTTACAACTTATTCATAGAGTATATGTTTTTATTTGAGTTTTACCTAATTTCTGGATTTACATTCTGACCTTTGGTGTTTTGAGGACCTCCGTTTGTCCGTCTTTTGAGAAACTATATTTAACATCGTTGTACAAAAAACCTAGATAGAAGATTTCGTTTCCTTTATTTTCGTTTTTAATTGTTTACCTTGAATTGTTTTGAATTTTCGTAGCCGTGTCGTTTCCTCTGGTGGTTGTTTTACTTTTCTATTGGATGTCTTATCCTCTTTTATAAACGTTTAGTACACTGATTATTCCCCAATTGTAGGTTTTATATACTTGTCGAGTATGTTGAGTTGTAGTTTTTCTGTCTTTTGGGTTAAAACTTTACCTGTCTTTGTTAAATTTTTCTGTGTACATGGGGTCACAAGTGATGTTGTGTTAAATGTCATGGGTCCTGGACCTTCGTTGAATCTACAGGTAGCTGTCCACTTACCCATCTCTTCTATGCCATGTATACATATTACATTACTTCATTTCACTTCGGCGAGTCAACACAGGTTGAGAAACACTGGGGCACCTGACATCGGATAGTCCGAGGAGGCAGGTACCCTAAAAGGTCCGTTCTCACGACCTCACCTAACGGTAAAGGAAGAGGTCCCCTGAAAGGGCTGGGTCCTTAGCTTGGGCCCAGAGGGCGTAACATCTGTCTGCGAAATGGCACCCTCGGTAGCCTTCGGGTACATTATAGTCGGTATTTTTACTTACTCAATCAACGGCACTCCACCTATGTGGATCTCGGACAATTTGTTTCCCTTCAGTCTTTCTCTATTTGTTTATAGTATATAATTGCGTTTACATACCTTAGATCTTTTTATCACGACTACTTGGCTAAATGTCTCTTCTTTATCTCTGTCTGTATCTCTTGCCTGAACACTTGTGTCGTCCCCTACCTCTCCGGTCCTGTGTGACTCTTTGACGGTACACATTTTGTCCGTCAATCGTCCTTCGACGATTGTGTCCCTCGGGTAGGCCCGTGAGACACTACTGGACCTTCCCACCTCACCCCCCACCCTTCCTCCGGAGTTCTTCCTCCCCTATGTATTTATAGTAATACTGACTAAGGTGACTCCATACTGTCTGTCGGTGTTGTGACATTTCATTAATAAGAGGTTATTTTTTTGTTTATTTTTATCCATCTTCTAGACTTGTCTGTAAAAAGACGTCTCCTGTAAGTCGACCGGTTGTCCGGGTACTTTGTTACGAGTTATAACGTTCAGTAGTCCCTTTGCGTTTAGTTTTGGTGTCATTCTCGTGTCGTGTGGATAGTCTTACCGATAATAGTTTTTCTTGTGCTTGTTGTTTACAGTCGTTCCTTCATCTATTTTTTCTTGGAACATGTGACAACCACCCATACATTTAACCACGTCAGTGACACCTTTTGTCCTACCTCCTAAAAGTTTTTTGATTTTTATGTTGGACCTTTTAGGGTACCCGTCTCCTCGGACCATCCGACGACAGGTACCCCAACGATTCTCGACCTGTACTGATTCGTTGAAGTGAAAGTACGTGACCTCTTCCTTTACCGTTGGGTGAGGTCACAAGAACGGACCTCTTAGGGTCCCTGTCCCCTCGGACCACCCGACGGCAGATACCCCAGCGTATCTCAGTCTGTTGATGGTAAGTCAAGACAACGAGTCAGCACAGACTGAGAAACGCTGGGGTACTTAGCGTCGTGCGGTCCGGAGGGACAAGTAGTGGTAGAGGGCCTCAAGTGAGTCTGAGTACAGGTAGCTCAGACACTACGGTAGGTCGGTAGAGTAGGAGACCGTAGGGGAAGAGGAGGACGGGGGTTAGGAAGGATAGTAGTCTCAGAAAAGGTTACTCAGTTGAGAAGAGTACTCCACCGGTTTCATGACCTCAAAGTCGAAATCGTAGTAAGGAAGGATTCTTTAGGGTCCCGACTAGAGGAAGTCTTACCTGACCAACCTAGAGGAACGTCAGGTTCCCTGAGAGTTCTCAGAAGAGGTTGTGGTGTCAAGTTTTCGTAGTTAAGAAACCGCGAGTCGGAAGAAGTGTCAGGTTGAGAGTGTAGGTATGTACTGATGTCCTTTTTGGTATCGGAATTGATCTGTCTGGAATCAGCCGTTTCATTACAGAGACGAAAACTTATACGATAGATCCAACCAGTATTGAAAAGAAGGTTTCTCATTCGCAGAAAATTAAAGTACCGACGTCAGTGGTAGACGTCACTAAGACCTCGGGTTTTTTTATTTCAGACTGTGACAAAGGTGACAAAGGGGTAGATAAAGGGTACTTCACTACCCTGTCCTACGGTGCTAGAAGAAAAAGACTTACAACTCGAATTTCGGTTGAAAAAGTGAGAGGAGAAAGTGAAAGTAGTTCTCCGAAAACTCAAGGAGAAGTGAAAGACGGTATTCCCACCACAGTAGACGTATAGACTCCAATAACTATAAAGAGGACCGTTAGAACTAAGGTCGAACACAAAGAAGGTCGGGTCGCAAAGAGTACTACATGAGACGTATCTTCAATTTATTCGTCCCACTGTTATATGTCGGAACTCCATGAGGAAAAGGATAAACCTTGGTCAGACAACAAGGTACAGGTCAAGATTGACAACGAAGGACTGGACGTATGTCTAAAGAGTTCTCCGTCCAGTCCACCAGACCATAAGGGTAGAGAAAGTCTTAAAAGGTGTCAACTAACACTAGGTGTGTCAGTTTCCGAAACCGTATCAGTTTCGTCTTTATCTACACGAAGACCTTGAGAGAACGAAAAAGCTACTAGGTCGCCTACAACCGTTAAACTAGTTGATACTATACTAGGGAGTTAGGGTGATCACCCTAAGGTGTGGTTAAGTTTTCCTATGTGCTTGGAATTACAAGTGTCGGTGTAATATTGACGGTTCTGTGTCTTTGTTGAATTCGCAGGTAGTTGTCTACTTACCTATTTCTTCTATACCACACACGACGACGACGACGATTCAGCGGAGTCAGCACAGGCTGAGACACGCTGGGGTATCTGCCGTCGGGTGTTCCGAGGAGGTAGGGACCCGAAGAGGTCCGTTCTTGTGATGAGTCAGTATTTTTCTTCCTTTTAAACGGTAAACGTTGTTGTACCTACTTGGACCTCCCTCCATAATAAATACCATTCACTTCATTCAGTCTGTATCTGTTTCTGATAGAGTGAATATACACCTTACATTTTATGTTGTTTAATGACTTGTGTTGTTTTCTTTGTCTGAGTGTCTATATGTCTTGTTTAATCACCAATGGCCACCTGTCTCCATCCCCTTCCCCGTTATGCCTCATCTCCTGACTCCGTGTTTGATAATACATAGTTTATTAGATGTTCCTATGTAACATGCTTTTCCCTTACGTCAGTAAATATCGTTGATATTTACCTATATTGGAAATTTTCTTACAAGTTTGATGACGTGTTAACGTGAGTAGAGTGTACGATCATTTCATTACGAGTTTTAGGAGGTTCGGTCCGAAGTCGTTATGTACTTGACACTTGAGGGACTGCAAGTTCGACCAAAATCTTTTCCATCTCCTTGGTCTCTAGTTTAACGGTTGTAGGTGACCTAGTAGCTTTTTCGTTCTCTCAAGGTCTTTTTGTAGATAAAGACGAAATGACTGATACGGTTTCGGAAACTGACACACCTAGTGTTAGTTGACACCTTTTAAGACTTTCTCTACCCTTACGGTCTGGTGGACTGGACGGAGAATTCTTTAGACATACGTCCAGTCCTTCGTTGTCACTCTTGACCTGTACCTTGTTGTCTGACCAAGGTTTATCCTTTTCCTCATACAGTTCCGACATATAACAGTGGGACGAATAAATTGAAGATACGTCTCATGTAGTACTCTTTGCGACCCGACCTTCTTTGTGTTCGACCTTAGTTCTAACGGCCCTCTTTATAGTTATTGGAGTCTATACGTCTACTGTGGTGGGAATACCGTCTTTCACTTCTCCTTGAGTTTTCGGAGAACTACTCTCACTTTCTCCTCTCACTTTTTCAACCGAATTTCGAGTTGTAAGTCTTTTGCTTCTAGTACCGTAGGACAGGGTAGTGAAGTACCCTTTATCTACCCCTTTGTCACCTTTGTCACAGTCTGAAATAAAAAAACCCGAGGTCTTAGTGACGTCTACCACTGACGTAGGTACTTTAATTTTCTGCGAATGAGAAACCTTCTTTTCAATACTGGTTGGATCTATCGTATAAGTTTTCGTCTCTGTAATGAAACGGCTGATTCTAGACAGATCAGTTCCGATACCAAAAAGGACACCAGTACATACCTACACTCTCAACCTGACACTTCTTCCGACTCGCGGTTTCTTAACTACGAAAACTTGACACCACAACCTCTTCTGAGAACTCTCAGAGAACCTGACGTTCCTCTAGGTTGGTCAGGTAAGACTTCCTCTAGTTGGGACCCTAAAGAATCCTTCCTTACTACGATTTCGACTTTGAGGTCATGAGACCGGCGGAGTACTCTTCTCAACTGAGTAACCGTTTCTGACACTACGACCCTCCCTAACCCCCGTCCTCCTCTTCCCCGGCTGTCTCCTACTCTACCGAACTACCGTAGTGACTGAGCTACCTACACTCAGACTCACTTGAGGCCCTCTACCACTACCTGTCCCTCCGGACCACACGACGCTAAGTACCCCAACGTTTCTGAGTCTGTGCTGACTCGCTGACTTGACTTGACTTGACTTGGAAATTTTGATACTTAGTGATATTACAATTGGACATTGCATATAACATGGAGTTGCTATAAGTTAAAAATTTTTAGAATACTATTTCTGAATAGGTAATAATAAAACAACGTAAAACGGTTGAAAAAAAATTAAACATAAAAGTGAGTAATTTTGTCTGTGAGTAATTTGTCTGTGTTACTTTATTTATGTAACGAAACTTTATAAGTTTTTGTATAAGAAGTGATTAAACCTTCTAAAACGGAAAGACTCAATAAGAGAAAAGTAGGGATTAAATGTATTATTATGAAAAATAAAAACTTAACATTCTCACAAAAAGACTTATGTTCAAGGGGATAGTCTATGTACTAAACGTTTATAAAGGAGGATAGGAAAACTTGCTTACTACGATCTCATTGACCTTTAAGTGTGTGTTCCCTTACTTCGACCTAGGGGAGGAATGTGGTATGTGTTTTTAATTGTATTCTACCTAGTGTCTGGATTTATATTCTCGATTTTTATGTAATATTTGGGGGGATTGTTGAGTTATTATTTGTCTATTGGGTTTACTTTTTATCCGATTCCTAAACTCTTTTATATGTTTACCTGTACTTTTTTACGAGTAGTAATCAGTACTCCCTTTTCGTTTGGTTTTGGTGTTACTCTATGTTGAAGTGTGGGTGATCCTACCGCCATCAATTTTTTTTTTTTCTGTCTTTTGTTGTTTACAACCACTCCTACACTTCTTTGACCTTGGAAGACATAACGACCACCATTTCATTTTATCATATAGGTGAAACCTTTTCAAATCGTCAGTAAGTTTTACAATTTGTACCTTAATATACTGGTATTCTGGGTCGTTAAGATGAGGATTCATATATGGGTTCTCTTTACTTTTGTGTACAGGTGTGTTACTGAATACTTACAAGTGTCGTCGTAATAAGTTTATCGGGGTCTCACCTTTGGTGGGTTTATAGGTAGTTGTCTATTTATCTATTTTCCACCACATATAGGTGTTCGACCTGATAATCAATGTTTTTCTCTACTACGTGACTACTTGTGTTGTCGTGTCTGGTCAGAACTTTTGTAATAGGATTCACTTCCGTCGGTCAGGATTTTCCGGTGTATAACATACTAAGGTAAATGTACTTTATCGGTCTTATCTTTTAAATATTCTTATCTTTCCTTTAATCACCAACGGTCACCGGGCCCTCTGCCCCGTTTACCCCTCACTCGCGATTACCCATGTCCCAAAGAGACCCACTGTTCTTACAAGAATTCAATCTACCACCACTACGAGTGTGTTGAGACTCATATGATTTCTGGTAAATTAACATGTGAAATTTACCCACTTATCATACACATAAATTTTTTGTTTGGGGGGACCCTCCTGTCTACACCCGTACGTCTAAGGGATTGTGAGACAGGGAGTGATTCCGTCCTCCTCTTCCCCTGCTGTCTCCTACTCTACCGACCTACCGTAGCGACTGAGCTACCTGCACTCAGACTTGAGGCCCTCAACCACTACCTGTCCCTCCGGACCGTACGACGCTAAGACCCCAGCGTTTCGCAGCCTGTACTGACTCGCTGACTTGACTTGACTTCCGTGAAATCTATCTGACTCCATTCACAATTGCAGAGTTTAAAATTTGTCCGGTTTAATTATCGTGGATTTTGATGAGATCAATTGTTTTCAGTGGGTAAGAAAAAGAAGAGACAAAAATATTTGAAAATTTTCTAACTTTCTCAATTAAATAGCTATGTTACAACATAATCAAAGTCACCTGTCGTTTCACTAACAATGTGTATGTATATGTATTATAAGAAAAAGTCTAGGAAAAAAGTGATATCCAACAATATTCTATAACCCATATCAAGGGACACGATATGTTATCCAGGATAAAATATGTGTCATCACACATAGTGTCTTAGCCTGTGCTGACTTCACTGAATCGTCGTCGTCGTCGTCGTCACACATAGACAATTACGGTGTGAGGATTAAATAGAGAGAGGGAGGGGCGAGGTAATAGGGGAAACCATTGGTATTCAAACAAATGAGAGAGACTCTCAGATAAAGACAAAACATTTATTCACGTAGACTTAGCAAAAAAATCTAAGGGGTACATTCACTATAGTATTCTATAGACAGAAAGAGACAGACTTTCAGTGGACAAGAATGTCGTCAATTGGATTTAGGTGTAAATTAATGAGCCGTTGTCTTTCAAGAATCGTTCCAGTCGAGAACGGAGGTTGAGGGGTTGGGGAGAAGATTTGACCGAACACGAACCCGTTTTTTTTTTTTTTTTCTCTCTCTCTCTCTTGTAATAGTTTGATAAAATTTTTGTTCTTACCACCCGTAAACAGGTCCTTTTAAATACTTCTGTACATAGTCCTCTTTTAATTAATCATTAAAAAGATTCGTACGAACGACCAAAAAAGGAGGAGGAGTTGGGGTGTAGGGGTGTGTTTGGAACCCCGGGTCGTTTTTGTTCCTGTAAGTCAAATAAGAGTCTCTATCCCCCAGGTGTATTCATACAAATAACACATCTATTTCTTTCTTTTGAAGTCCCGACATTTTGATCGACAACGAGTTACAGTATTTTCTCTACCGAAGTCCCGAGGACTTT
Organism: Capra ibex; assembly: GCA_006410555.1. Lineage (NCBI taxonomy): Eukaryota > Metazoa > Chordata > Mammalia > Artiodactyla > Bovidae > Capra > Capra ibex. The sequence goes on from SJYO01037955.1 coordinate 32,946,598, forward strand.
CGAATACACAAGGAGATGGATTCGTTATTGACTTGTCGGAAAACTTGCACTTTGTGGATAATCTTAATACCAGAGGTCAGAGGGACAAAGAAGGAGAACGAAGGAGTCCGGTTCGTCTGTCTACGGGGTGTTACCCTTGTTTCACCTCTCACAATTTCCGACCCGAACATCGCAAGTATTGGTGATGGAGTAGAGGGGAAGGGACTCTCTTGTCTGGGCTGAAGTCGGTCGGACCTTGACTGGGAGGAAGGTCCGGGGTTCGGGAAACGGTCAGCGGAGGTCCATTCCCTCCTTTGAACTGAAGGTAGTCGTTTTTGGCCACTCGAGAAATGTCAAGACAAGTGGACGTCTACAGAAAGATATTATACTTCACTTAAGTATTTAGTCAGTCGTAGCGTACACTCGTCCTCATAAAGGACTGACGAGTCACAGTTGTTCCTAGAGTCTTCCGACCATGTGGTCACCTCAGATAGGAACAAGGGTGACGTGGGGTGGGGTCTTAGAATCGACTCGCCCCGGTGGTCTCCCCTTTTACCCTCCTGTGTGTCGGTAGGAAGGGTGAGTGAGTGAGAGACGGTAAAACCTTGATGACCGTTTGGTGCCAAGTAATGTAGTGAATGACACACGAAGTACGGTTACCGATATGGACGTAGGAAAGTAAATTTGGTTCGTTGTTTAGACTCACCCTCCGAATTCAATAATGAAAGTCAAATATATAATTGGGTGAACCACCTCGATTTATTGAGTGGGTTCCGATGGGTCGGTCCTACACCATCTTGTACTACTCGAAGTCCTGGAACTTCGGTCACAATTAGTGTCTTCTACCCTCCACGACTAGAACTGTTACCCGCCAGTCATCTTTGACCGAATGGTCTGTTAAGATCTTCAGACATCTTTTCGAGGTAGATAGATTCACGTACACACGTATGTACGATTCAATGAGGTCAGTACAGGCTGGGAAACACTGGGATGCCTGTACCCGACGGTACGGGAGGAGGTCCCCTAGAAGGGTTGGGTGCCTAGCTTGGACGCAGAGAAGGTAGAGGACGTAACCATGTACCCAAAAACTGGTGATCGTGGTGGACCCTTTGGGTGGACAGAGATCCTGACTGGGGTTTTTCGGTAGGGTGTACTCGACCAATCTCTCAAGGGTGTGTGACCTTCCCTTGAAGTTGTACCTCGCTCCTTCCCGAACCGACCCTCTTTCGACCGAGTCGTTCAGAGTTACAGGTGCATCGTACCTTCTACTCCGGAGTCGAACTTCCCTGGGGCCCCATCTCGTCGGGAGACCTTCTGAAAAACGTAGTTTCGCCACTTCGGGGGCGGAAGTGGCTTGTCGAAACTGTCCTCACCGGACCTCCACAGTCGTAAAATAACCGAGGTAGTCAACTTGAAACAAGAACCTTTGACCGACCTCCTCGGAAAAGACGAGGAGAATAGGATCCCGAAGTGACGGTTCCTAAACGTCAGGATTTGGGAATGAAATATGGACATAGAGGTGTGAAAATAGAACCTGGTACATGATACGCGTTAATGGATGACTTGACTATCTTTGTCCATCAGATGCGTTCGTCGGTTTCCTTTTTGTTGTCCTAGGCTTCAATTGGTTAAAGTTCAAGATAGTCTGATACGAACGCCCCCTGCCCCTCCCATGTTAAAATCAAGAAGTGATTTATTTTACGGACATTGTGTCAGTTGAGGTCCCTCCCTTGTTTTAAGAGGTGGGAGACTCTCAATTCTGTTTTCTGTCTGTGCACTTTAATAGTACTACGTTTTACTTTCTACTGTCGTAATCTTGCAAAATATACGAAGAGAACTATGAATTGATCTGACACTAGACAGGTATCAACCCCCGAAGTACGTATAAGGAAGGAGTAGACGGGATTGGGGTGTTTTTTCTTTGGTGAAAGTGTGGTTGTCTTCCGACGAGGTATTACGACCCCCCTCTACTCCTCAGGACTCCAGTCGCCATTAACCCTAGAGGGTCCGTTGAAGTCAACTACGAAGAAGACTTGTGTGTGGTCAGAACGACTGTAGACTTGTAGTCTGTCGCGTCTCCTCTGTTGTCACCATGCTTGGTGTGAAGCTTCCGACTCTTCATTTTCACTGGTATGACTCTCCGACCCGTGTATGGTACCTCAGCGGGTGTCTAAGAAATTTCCGTCCTTGGACCGAAAATTCAACACTATTCGTTGGGACTCCGAGTGAAAGGGTCTTCATAGAAGACCCCGGGAGTACATACGGTTTTTTAGTGTTATAACATTTCGTTATTAGGAGGTGAATTTTATTTATTTAATTTTTTAAAGTCACCCTCGATAAGGTGACCAAATCCACAATAAACTTTTTTTTCCACCCCCTCCCCCCGAAGGGTCCACCGTAATCACCATTTCTTGGGTGGACGGTTACGTCCTCTGAATTCCCTACGTCCAAGTTAGGGGTCTAGTCGTTCTAGGGGACCTCTTCCCCTTACCGTTGGGTAAGGTCATAAGAACGGACTTCTTAAGGTACCTGTTTCTTCGGACCGTCTGATGTCAGGTATCCCAGCGGGTCTCAGTCTGTGCTGACTTCTCTGAATCGTGTAAATTTTTATATGTATACAAAGACGTCCTCTCTTTTATGAATTAAGAAGACAGAAATGTGTACCATTACATATCCAACTAAAATTTCTTTAAGTCGGATTCCTTTTTTTAGAATGACCTGCAGAGTGGCATGTAGGTATACTGTAAGAAAACTCATAATGATTGAATGTTTGTACTTTAGAATTAACGATTTAGAAAGGCCAACATTTGTAATAGCGTTTTCTCGAAAAAAGAATCGGTAACCGTTTTATGAAAAATTTTCCAATAACATTACTTGTTAAACCTTTTAAGAGTACGTAGAGATTTCTAAGTTTTTAGAGACAAACTTTTAGTACCGAACTTAGGTAATATAGACCGGGAGTCTTTTCCAGAACTGTACATCGTCCACAAGCTATTTGAAAGAGACTCATCTACCCAAAATATACTCATCTCTATCCTCAACCTGTTTCAGATGACGACCTCACCCGTTCAGATCCGTTCGTGGTTCGACCCTGACACCCGTCGACCCAAATTCTTGCTTGGTGTCTCTTGTAGTTTGTCCTTAGGCTACTCCGTTAATTCAGTGGAGCCTACCCGATGGACGAGTACCAATGGTGGTCCGTTGACCGACTACACCTGTTGTTTGGGGACGGAACCGGGTACCTACGGTGTCGCACGTGTATATGTGACACGGGTCGTCTCGTCCACGAAAAAATGGTAGGTCAGTCGCGTGTCTCTCTCTCGATCTCCGTTTGGGACAGGGTACCTTTTTATCGTCCTAAACTTCAACCGTCAAGACCTACGACAGTAAATGACCCAGACACAGGAACCCGTGTAAAGAATTTAAGGTTGAATCTCAGAGGAGTAATCATTTTACCTCGTTTATCGATGCAGTGTCGTAGCGTACTACTTAATGTGCCCTCGTACAGACATTTTCCGGGACCGTGTCCCAACCACCTATTATTTCGATCAACGGACTGTCCCCGTCCTCCGGTGTCAGACAATAGGTACCACTACTTCTTTCCTTTTAGAGTCTTACCCTTTCTCCGGATTCCGTTCTTGTGTCCAGGGAACCCTCCCCGACGTCGTCGGTCCTTCACTCCACTCCTTTCCGTCGCGACGGAGGAGTTCCCTCGACACAAACAAAACACCAACTAACTTTTTTTTCTCCTTCCCCTAAATAGTGTGTAAGTACAGTCAAAGGTCCGTCGTAAATTTCAGTAAGTCGACCGAGTTCAACTCTTCTAAGAGAGAGGCTGTTTAGGGTTGTAGGGACGTCTTCTGTGTATGTAACGACTCGGTTTTCACTGGACCGTTGTCTACTCTTCTCTTACGTTCCATGTTCGTAGACACGATGGTCGCTTCACCTGGTTCTTGCTCCTCCACTACTGCATTCTTCGAGGGCTTTCAGAGAGGTCGAAAACTCAATGGGAAACCAAACGGAAGACCTTATAAAAGGAGTAGACAGTAGTTCCTAAGTAACTTGGCTCCTATCTCGGTATGAGTCTTGTAACAGAGAGTTAGGAAGTCCAGTATGGTCGAGTAGGGTTTGAATTAAAGTACGATCCTATTTTGGTCTTATTTTGCTTTAGTCCTATGTGATGTTAATATTGATACGATAATATTCCTACGTACATCTGTCCCCAGACGTTTTCGACTCTTTTCGTTTTCTCAACTGTACATAACTCACCATGTTAATTCTTCCTGGAAGGAAAAATTGTTAATAAAAATTTAATAATACCAGAATAATTACGTTATACATTTTCGACTCTTCCTTTTTTGTAATTCAGTCCTTGTTGGATTGGAGTAGGTACGGTGAATCGGATACCGTCGTCCAAACTGACTGTAGTGACAACTTCAGTGCGTGGAGCAGTGTGTGGGGTACCACGGACCGAAAGGTGGGTGAGTTCTCGTCCAACCTACGCCGCCGTCGGACGGTTCAGGACTGGAGACCCCTGACTTTCCGTGTTCTGAGTTAAAGAAAACCAGTTTTGAAAGGACGTTTAAAGTGGGTGTACGTCGTGGGAATATTACGAGGTACTACTAGAGTTTGATCTGGATCCTGAAAACCCCAGATATATTGAAGCACGACTGTTTGTGGATTTGTTCAGACCTTAAAAATCATCGAGACGCCATGTGTCTGTGTGGGTATAGGGATGACTCCTTGAAATCGTCAGGGGTCATATCCCGATTATCCTACTCTTGGACGTGTGTCGGACTGAATATGGAAGTCTGTATTGACTAGTGAAATGTAAATGAGGTGGCCTTTCAGTGGACGTAGGTAATTTTAAGTAATGGGTCCTGAAGGGGTCACCAGGTCACCAACCCTTAAGTGAACGGTTACGTCCCCTGTGCGCAAACTAGGGGCCAGGTCCTTCTAAGGTATACGACTCTTCGTTGTCTCGGACGCGTGGTGTCGATGACTCGGACGTGAAATCGGGACTCTCGGTGTTGATAGTTTCGGGTGTACGGATCTCGGGCACGAGATGTTGTTCTCTTCGGTAGTGCTACTCGTTGGGTGCGCGACGTTGAGCTCTTTCGGACACGTGTCGTTGCTTCTGAGTCGTGCCGGTTTTTCTTTAATTAATGTTTTTAAGTAATCGGTGTATAAAGTGAATTCTCAAAAAAAAAAAAATTTGTGTTTCGTGTCAGTTACAACCTGGTCTACCATTAGACCCATATTCTACTAGAGTCTCTACTGAGAACCTTAGATGACAGAAATGGGTATACACTGAGTCGGTTTCGGATGTGTTTATTGGGGTTTTTCCTGTTCAGTGTTCCCAGGAGGACGAGTTGTCTACGTCTAAGTTATCAGGGTTCCGAGTAAACGGAGACGAGGTAAGATCTTTTAAGGGATCGGAGAGGTAACGAAAGAGGGTGAGGGTACGGAACGAGTGTGGGTAAAGCCATGAGTACCTCATCATAATATAAACAAATATGCAAAAAGAGGGACGGTCTGACACTCAAGGAACATTCCTCATTGATCCAGAAATGACACTCTGGGTTGAGTTCGGGTGCGGACCTTGTGTCGCCTACGAGGTAGACGGGACAAGAGGAACAAATGTGTGGGACCAAATGTGCTAAGGTCGTACTAATAGTCACGGGGTAGTGTCTTCACGTGACCATACATACTATTTAGGATACTGCTGGGACAGTTATTTGTCATCTACTTACGATCGACAACCAAAGTACGTTACACACACAGACAAAAGTCTCAGTAGAGGGGTGGTAGATACGTCAATAATGTTCAGTGACCCGTCCGTCCACCCACCCACGCAGTTCCCCCTCCTTTACTCATCTGACTGAGACTCTTCGTCCATTAGGTCTTTAAGTAAAATAATTCCTATACTTTCATACTACACGTCGAAACAGTGTCGGCTAAAGGAAAGATTCATAGATCTGTCTGGGAACCGTTATGAATTTCCCAAAACAAATAGACTCGTGTGACCGTGTCACACTCGGCCCCACTCCGACCAATACCGAGTTTATCCGACCACCGCCATCCCTTTCAGTGTGACAGTAACTTAGGTGTGGTACTAATGACTCTCAGTCACCATAACCGTTCACAAGTGACAAGGTTGGGTCTGCAGTGACGCGACACCGGGTCGGAGGGCGGACGCTTCTGCTGGGGACAGCTGTCCACGGAAGAATCTTTGTCCTCTTAGGGGTTCGAAAAGAAAGTCAGGAGTTCCTACTCCACTTCATCGTTCTTGGTCCCTTCCGCTTCTACTCCGACCTCGGTTAATTGCCTGAGGCTCAACTCCCAGGACCAAATGTGTCGTCGTACCCCATACAATCAATTAGTCCGACGGTCTTCGAGACTATTTTAGTCCTAATAGGTTCACACACGGCAAACAGGACCCCAGACCGGAGAAATGTCACGTAATCCTCGTCCTTTGATCTTGGTGTCCAGAGGTACCCAGGGAGGGGTAAACATTAGTGATGCCTGTCCAGGTACGTTTCCTCCAGTCTTCTCTCGCCTCGGTGGGCTGGACAGACCGGGTAAAGGAGACCAAGGTCTCTTTGGGGAGGAGCCCAAATTCCCGGGTCTCCCCGAAGGGTTGAGAGGGACGAGTAATTCGGCCAAACTAAAATTTCCTCTTCTAATTCATGTGTAGGGTGTCGGTTCTAAGGTCTACAATTCGTTCGGAAGGAAAACACCAACCCCAGGGGACGATTCTTCACGAAGATTAATTGTAGATTGCGACCCGAGGGTCCCCGACAGTCTCCACCCTCAGGTCCGTGTTCCCGGGACCGAGATCGGGGTCGAATCAACAAAAATAATCAGGTTCTAGACTCGGGGGAGTAAACCGAGCAGACTCAGAGCTAAAGAAGTAAAGAAAGGATACCCTCATCTGATACATGGTTTACAGGCGGGACACGTTCGTCCGACACTTCCAGTTTCCGCTAGTGGAATTCTCAAGAAGTCTTTTTTTCGTCCTTTCGGGGGAGTCTTGACGGGACAAATCGCACTATGTATACGTTTGAAGTTAATCCCTGAAGGGACCACTCGGTCGCCAATTCTTAGTCGGAGTGCAACGTCCCCCTACACCCAAGTTAGGGACCAGTCTCTTGATTCTAGGGTGTACGACACCCTGTCGATTCGGGTGTTTGACTTTGTTTCCTTCGGGTGCTCGGTGTTGCTTCTGGGTTTTATTAATTTTTTTGTCTATTTGTTTGCACTCGATCAATTTTACATTTTAAGCTAAGTACCCAGTGTGATGGGTGTAAGGTTCCCGAGTTCTCGGTGTGCACCGACCACCGATGGGATGCCCGGTAGAGTCTACCTCTTGTGACGGTAGTGGACCTGCCAAGGTGCCCTATCGGGACGAGAGGTCGGGGAACCTTAAGAGTGGTATTTTGGCAATTCTAGTGACGTCGGGACAACTTGCGAGTCTTTCTGTGTTCAGGTGCACATAAACTTACGAATGTTTCTCTCTTCGGGAAATAAGGCTGTGTCATCCCGGTGTTGACCCGAGAAAAGGTTCAAGAAGTTTCTTTCGACACCTCAAAAAGAAGGGTTGTGTATTTTGTCCGCGACCGGTTTCTTCCCCGAAAAGAGGGTGTCGAAGGGACGGCCAAGGTCAGTCTAGTGGGAAAGTCTGGAGTAGATAATAAATGTGAGGATCAAAAAGTCTTTTGTGTAAAAAAAGTTTGTAGGAGAACTGTCCTGGCAATCGAGACACGTTTAGGTCCCTGGCACTCCTGGGTCGGGGAAGTAAGGGTGGACGACCTGTCCGGGAAGATGACCGTGGTCTTCTACCGGTTGAGCTTGACGTATTGTTTTGTTTCCTATGTTATGAGGGACCCCGGTTCACAATTTTCGTAAGGTTTCCTTTTACCGGGGTTTGTCTTCGAGGAGGGGAGGTTAGACAAGGAGTAGTCGGTTCCTAAATAACCGAGAACGTCATTTAATTAGTTAACGGTTCTCTTTCATTTTGGCACCGAGGTTACATTTATGAACAACCATTGTTAGGAAGTTGTACTGTGAAACCTAAAGTTCACCGACCCACCGGAAGGTTTGCGGAGTAATTTACCGTTGAAATATCGTAATTCTCCTTTTTCGAGACCCTAAAAGGAATGCTTACATATTTAGTTAGAGAAGTTTCTGTTTGTTTTCTTGTTAAGTGTTTTACACACACTAACCCTCTGTATTCCTCCTCCCAGGTCACCTGACTCCTTCCTGTTTGACTCTTTGTCTCCAACCGACTCGTAAAAAGGGACAGAACCTCGCACTCCCGTGGAACTGAGACCTGTAAAGACGAGACGGGTTGTAAACAAGTCGGTAACAGTTTCCCCTGGGGGGAGAGTTTGTCATTCGAGGATCCGGACACACGGTCGCAGACACACACACAAGGTATGAATGGCACAGAAACAAGTAGAAGGATAGGAAGTATCATAAATGGTATTTCTAAAAGTTCAACGACCGTTAATTTTAGTCGGTTCGATTGACTAAAGTGAGTTCTTTACTGAATCACAATTCTTTTCTATATAGTAGTTGTTAACTGTTGACTGTTGGGACACACGCTCGATGGTACCATCACGAACCTTTTTTATGACTGGAAAACGGGGATTTTATTAAATTGTACAAAATATCTCACATTTGGTCGTTTAATTCAAATTGGGTGTTCCTTTGACGTTGGAACTTTTGGGTCGAGAGAACAACTCTTTTCAACGTACCCGTAGTAGACAAGTAGGTTCAGGGTGACGAGATTTACCTGGCCTCGTCGAAGTGGGGACTTGGGTCCGAACCTTTTGTCCAAACAATGGGACCCACCACGGGGGTTTGGGGTCATACACACGCTCCAAGTGGGGTGAGGGAGACGGAAGGTCGATTCACCAGGAAGTTGCGATACCGGACTCTTCCGGTCACGTAATATAAAAAGACAATGTATTTCGGGAATTTTTTTTTTATTTTGACTACCGACTTTGGGTTTCTTCTCTTTCGGGACTTTGGCTAGTGTACACCGTTAGAACTGACACAGGAGGATTGACCGTCGAGAGACATATTGACATGAGTTGTGACAGTCGAAGGATACCTTTTAGTCGGGGTGCTCTTGTTACCTGTTGACCATTATCCGCGTCACTCTGTTCCCTTCGGTTGAGACGTCTTGAGTCCTTACCAAGAAAAGTCGATAATTACACCGAGACTAGCCTTTTCGACGGTATAGTCACCGGAAGGATGTTGGAGTTCTGATCAGGAGGTAGAGTTTTTCGTGGTACTTCGTTTTAGTTCACACGTCTAATCGTTATTTACAACCTTCTAAGGGTTGCACCAGGAAGATGGTTGTGGGGTCCAGGGAGACAACCCCTCTTTACAAAGGTCTAAGTTTAGACAGGGTTCGTAAAGACTCTCAGTAAGTAAGAGGATTATGTTAAGGATAAGACAGTAACGGAACACGGGTCGTGTATGTAGTGACACGTACACTAGACGAAGTCTGATGAATCTTAGATCGTTCAAGTAGGAGTTTTATAGACGGTAAGACCTGAACGGGACCGCCAAGGTCCAAGTTAGGGACCACTTACTTGATCTAGGACGTATAACGTTGATTCTCAAACGTATCCCGTTGATTCTGAACCGTGTCGGTTTATTATTATTTTTTGTTTGTTTTTTAACGTTGTTTTTTAAGTGGGAAGTTACTTGTGTATCCTAAAGGTCTTACATAGTCTCACCAGACATATGTCTTTAAGTTTCATTCTTACCCAGGGTGCACACACGCGGGTGCATACAATCAGTGAGTCAGTACAGACTGAGAAACGTTGAGGTACCTGACATCGGGTGGTCCGAGGAGACAGGTAGCTGTAAGAGGTCCGTTCTTAGGACTTCACCCATCGGTAAGGGAAGAGGTCCCCTAGAAGAGTTCGGTCCCTAACTTAGTCTTAGAAAACGTAACGTCCGTCTAAGAAATGACAGACTCTGTGGTCCCTTCGGGATTCTCACTCAGGTCGTGTTTAGTTTTCCTGATCTGTGTCTTCTCTGCACGGGCAATTTCGTGAGTGTCCCACTGTCGGTCCAGACTTCAGACAGAATATGGTCGTCCGTGCGGGCTCCGGAACTGTCTGAGATGAACTGCGTAATCAGGGAGACCCGAACCACGCACCCGCGGGGAACCAGGATTGTGTTCTTGACTTAATGTGGGATCCGAGCTTCCCGGTCCCTGCGTCGTCTCCAGGGCCCTGTGCCGGGTCCCGGCTGTGAAGTGTCGCACCAAGTGTCTTCGCCGAAGGACGTCACTCACACGACCAGGGACCGGTTGGGTGTCAAGAGTCTTCCCACCTTCCCGTCTCCCTCCTTAAGGAGGTCGACCGTCTAAGAGTTCCGCCCTCCTCTCTCCTTCCCTCACCCCCGTTCCTCTCCTTCTTCCTCACCGCCCCTTCCTTCTCCGGGAGCTCTCCGTATAGGTGTCGAGGTAGACGCTACCGTCTAGTTTGGTTCGGGTTGAGGCTCGGGGGCGACGGGAGAATTCTCAGGGGACTCGTGTTACTGTGCGGGAGTTGTGAGGACAACAATCGACGAACTTCACACGCAAGGAAGACGTACAACGAGACTGACATCTCTATTCGGAGTTAGTGGAGGAATTAAGGTGAGAAGGGGACGTTTTATTTGTGACAAAAGGCAAAAAGTAGAACTGGAAGATCTACGACGTAAGTGTATGACGATATAAGTATGTCTCCCTTTTTATAGTGAAATATGACAGGAAAAGAGAGATGACTCGTTATGCAGAATCTCTAGTAAGGTCGGTGTCCTTGTCTGGATAAGAGACTTTAACGGTGTGTCATAAGATGTTTCACCTGAATGGTATAAAATAAGTAAGTAAGAAGGTGGCTACAAAGTAAAAAGGTTGTCAAGACCTCACCTATATGTTAGTCTACGTTCACAAAGTGACCTTGTGTTAAGATCTTTATTACAGTGACCCAGCTTCCTGAACACACTGAAAATTACCTGCGACTGTTCTAGGGCGGTGTCCAGGGGGCCAGAGGCGGAAGTGAGTGTCCTACACCTATGAGGAAAGGGATTGAGGTGGGAGTAAACTAAGATAGTAGGAAAAGTGAAAACGGACTCTTCCTTTACCGTTGGGTGAGGTCATGAGAACGGACCTTTTAGGGTACCTGTGTCAGGTGTCCCAACGTTTCTCAACCTGTGCTGACTCGTTCTTGAATGATTTGAATTGGAATTGGGAACAAAACAGGTCTGACCTACCACCCGTCATAACCCCACCGTCA